>JANTCA010084357.1:0-35387 GCA_024741275.1 Chironex yamaguchii | reverse complement strand
CCCCCCCCCCCCCCCCCCCCCCCCCCCCCCCCCCCCCCCCCCCCCCCCCCCCCCAGAGATAGCGAACATTTGTAAAATTTTGCCGTAGACACATTAAATGTTACCATAAATACACCTACTAATCTTTTATCTTTCCTCAAAATAATCAAATAATGCAGAGTTGTAGGGAAACCACACACGGGAGAAAACGATGTCTTCCATTGCATATCAATTCGCCAAACGTCGGAAAAAGAGCTCCAAGGCAACCATCAATACTACAAAGATTCTGAGCAAGTCTTGAAGAAAATATTACTATCTTCGCGGGAATGTTAAACACACGACAGGCAATTCCTATAGCCTGGTATACAAAGCAAACTCTATTGCCAATAGTATCTTACAATGTCAACGCACTCAACAAATCTTCGATAGAGAATTACCGTAAATCCTCGAATAAGCGCATACACTATCGGGGAACATTTAAGTAAGCGCACCTTCGAATAAGCGCCCACAACCTCCACTTTGAGAAACAGGAGCCAGTTAGAAATTTCAGCAAAAACGAGTTTCTGAGACGTAAGTTTTTAGTCTTACGGGAATGGGGAAGGCAGTTAGCCAGAAAAGAGTAGGAATAAACGACAAAGTTTGTTGTAGTTTTCATTCATCCTTTCATTTTCAGTTTTTATTTTCATGTTTCATAGCAAGGAAAGTTTGTTAACATACTCTCATATATTTATGTCAATCGTATTCAATGAAGTTGTTGTCCTATGATTGGTGTCCAACTATCTTTATAAATATGATGCCCACAAACAGGTCCTGTGAATTGGATCTTGTAAAGGCATTTCATAATTTAGAGAAAATTCTTTGGACCATGCCACCACATCACCAAGGAAGCCACAGAAAGCATATAAGCACCCTGCTCGAATAATCACTCCCTTGGAATAAGTGCCCCTCTTTGAGGCTGAACTATTGAACAACTGCCCGAACACTTATTTGAAGATTTACGGTATTGCAACAACTTGATCAGAAGGGCAAAAATGCTCTACATTTCAATGCCTTTCATTAGCCATTTTGATAAGTCAAACAGTTATATGTATCAGCATACTCTACAACTGTAAACAATAAATGAACAAATGATGAGCAAAATTATGAGTTTGTTACTGAAGCATGAATTGTACTAGGCAGTTACTGTATGTTATTGCTTTATTACTGAATGTGTACTTGGGTTTATTTCTACTTTAATACTATTGTTTCTCACTACCTAACTGCTAGACATAAGTCAAAACAGAAATGAGTTCATAAGTCAATGAGTTCTGTAGTAACAATAAGTTGACAACTGCAAAATCCAAATACATCTATATATAAAATCTATATTCCACTACAATTAGGGTATTATCTCTGCTGATCTGTAATTAATCAGTTTGTTAAACAATGTAACTAGAGAAAATTAGTTCTCATATATTTTTGAAAAGTCAATTTCTCATGACAAAACTTAATAATGAAACTGCCTTTTCTGCTTTGTTATACATTTAATTGAAAATGTGGTCTGGAACAAAGAAATTTTTACTTTTGATCTTTGTAAGAGCCAAAGGTTAAGTATGGAAGCTATCAGGTAAGATTTGGTTACTTTCAAAAGCTTAAATTGAGATTCTAGTCCAAGGAATACCAGAAAGGTATTATGCTTTTAAAAGAGAAACTGTGTTGCTAGTGAAATTTTGAATACCTGCAGATTAAGAATTTCACTAGCAACACAGTTTCTCTTTTGTAAAGACACTACCTTATTTTACTCAGCAGTGATTATATGCCTGACTTTGTCCCTAAGCAGTTAGCAGCACAATTAATAGATATAAATCACAGAATTTTAACAAAGCATATTTCCTTCCACTTTAACTCTAACAGTTACACAGTTGACAATTGGTGTATCAAAATAAACTTGTAGACTTCAAATGATTGCAGTTATACTTGCTGTAAAATTATTGTCATCTGCAAAAGTATCCCCCAGCAAATATCAATAAATAAATACAGTAACTAATTGGAGGAAGGGTAAACTTTGATGTTGGTCCCTAAAATAGGTTGACTAATTTTGTAACACCAGTATGTTGATACCACATAGGCAACTGAACTCATCTCCAGTATGTTTTTAGTGATATGCTGCAATTTTCAAGCCATCTTTTCATCATTTGAATACAATACACAAAGAGACAAGTGTTAGATATTTTCATTTCCCCAGGTCAATACACCTCCTTAAATATTATGCCAATATGACTCACAACTACACTTCAACGCGCAAAATGTGTCTATCTTGTGGCCTGAGCACAGTTCAATGTTTTAAACCATCATACAACTTTTGACAAGCTTTTTTCTCATCTCAGCTTGAAATAAGAAATATGGGGCATTGGCTTTGCTAAAGTCTCAGCTGTGTTAATTAAAACAATGTTCTAAGCCAACTTAATCTATTTTCATGGTCTGATGTCACATTCACTAATCTCTAAAGATCAGAATTTCCAGTGAAGGGATGACCTATGACCTATATCATCTCTTTCCACTTTGTGTTGTTACATATTGCATCTTATCAGGTACAGAAACCTTTCACGAGACCACCAAATTTTTAGCAAAATAAGTTAGCAAATGTTCTTGCAAAAACATGTACATTTCTGGCAAAGCAAATTGCCTCAGACATTATTAGCCAAATTAGTACAATATGGAAGTTGAGAAGGGAGTTAAAATTTTTGTAAAAGCAAGCAACACAATCCATGATAAAGAAAACTTAAGTTATGTGACAAAACTGGTCTAAATTGGCCAAGATAACTAATTACAAACTGTGAATGTCCATATGAGCCCAATATTCATATTTAAGATAGCAGAATATTCTTATTTATCCTATATATGACTATGACTACTAGCCACTCCTGTTCTCCAAAAAATTACAATGGCCTTTCATTTTACAAACATGGAAGATACGGCTGGATTAACCTGAGTTATGATGCTGCTGATGTGTCTCTTGATCTATATGCAAAACTTCGACTCTTCAATTTCCTTATGATGTTGGTTGGTAGTTTACCCCGAACAGAAATTGCATAGCACCCAGGCTTGAATTTGTCTACAAAGAACAATAGTAATTAATTTTAAATCTAATGAAGTTTCATCAGACAACTAAAACAGGCCGTTGTACTGACACAGGTAAACCTCCTTTAGCAAAATCAAACATATAAATATCTATTTGTCATGTAAGCAACAAAGACGTTGTAACTGAAACTAACTAAGCCCAAGTATCAGATAACGATATAAACACTATTTCAAGTTTGAAAATCAAAGAACCATAAAGCTGCTGGTTGGATATTACCACTTGATAATTACTTTTTGTCACAAGAGGAAACTGATATATTTCTAAAAGATATTATGGATCATCTGTCATTAAGACAACAGTCTGCTAATTAGGGCAATATTAATAGCAGTTTTTCAAGTTAATTTCTTTTGCTTATCCTTTTTACTTAAAACACTTAAGCAAACTGTCTTTTTTAAATGTGACAGTCTTCACCTTAGAGAAAAATAAATAAGAGAATGTCAGAATGTAAAGTTATGAATGCACACATGATTTCTTATCGAATTATAAGAAAGACTACCAAAAAAGGCTGTGCATCATTTACCTATTCTTTGCCATTTTGCAACCCAGCTTTCTTCTGGACTGGTCATTGAAATAATCCTACAAATAATTTCATATATTATATGCTAGTAGACAAATATAAAACAAACAGTAAATACAAGTAAATCCTCCAACTATTGGATAAATAAATGCTTTGATTCCAATCAAGATAAATCAAGGTAAAGTAATATTTGACCTGAGAGCACTTGGGGATTTTTAATGTATAAAACAACATCAAGATATCAAGAGCTAACTGGCATAAAATGACACTGAAAACAAGAACTAAAGCAGTAACCCCCAAAACCCAACTTGCTTGTAGCATTAAGGATTGAGATAATAAAAATATAACATATTATATCTTTTATAATAACAGAAGCTATCAGGTTTTACAGCCAAAACTGTACTCTTATCACGTATAATCAAAGGCACAAGGACGACATCCTCATTAATGTAACAACAATCAATACATACTACCTTTAATCAATAATTTGCTGACTATAAACCAACCACAATAATAACTTAAAGAATCCCTCAAAAAATGATTTTTTAAGTCAGCAGTCAAAGTATGTATCTATGTGATATCTCTGTTTAGGCTACGAATGAACCAAAACATTCTTTACCTATGTAAAGAACACTGACAACCATGCAAGGATCTGGGCAAAGAAGAGCAAAATAAAATAAAGATTACCCATCAAAATTTGCACTTGTACAAGTGAAAACTTGTTCTCTGTCTCCTTTCATTCTTAGTACACGTTCACAGTTATCACAGCCATCTGATTCAAACTGTTCCGAAGTCTGAGGGAGACATAGAGGCAAGAGATGACAACTGAAATTGACTTTTCTACAAGAAATAACTAGAAGAGACTATTCTACAAAAAATAACCAATCATTAGTTGATCGGTAATTTCTAGGAATTACTGGTAGCTATTAGTCGTGATACAAGCAAAAGACCTTACAACCGTAAATTGCAAGGCAAAACCAGAAACTGCCTCTGTTCTTTGCTGTCCTGAGAGGTCTTTTGCATTCCATTTTATGGATGCCTTTCATGGCAACATCAAATAGGTGATATCTTGCAGTACTAGGAAACTGCTTCTATTTGAAACATTCTTAAATCATTAAAATTGTTGCCATGAATCAGTCTATGTTACCTTGACAAATTACATGTGTTCTTGCAGACATAAAACACATTTTAATGCCATTTGATGTCCACAAAAAGTACTCCTTCCTACTGCAGATTACGCTAAATTCACTGGGAGTAATCGAAATAATATAGTTTACTTTGTGAGATTTTGTAACAAATGGAGAGAATCGAAAATCAAGCATCAAGCACCTACAGTAATCTACCGATAACTCAATGATAATTACGAGTTAAGACACCAAGAATGTAAGGTACAGCGGGTCACTATAAGAGTGTAGTAACTGTAGAGATACCATTGAGTAAGGGCTATAGACTGGCATCCCAAGTTCGCTACCTGGCCCAAAAGCTTTGAACTATGATGGACTAGGTACGGTGATATTTACTTACAATTTTAGTTCGTTGGTCTCTGTCGATACACTCAACAAGGTATTTTGTACGTCTTCATTCTTGCAGAAGAGATAATTCAAATTAATGAAAAAACGACATTATACCGATATGCGATACTTAAGCAAAACGTTACAGGATCTAATTCCTTTAGCAGTTAATAAAAGAGAAGGTCATATCCCTAATTGGTAACAGGAAGGCAGTCTTCTTACCTTAATCAATGAACAGCATAAACAAGCACGCAGATGACGGAGTTCTTTAGGTACACTCTCTAAGGACATGACTTAGAATATACCGGTCACTGCCAATATCAATGGACACTATCATTGGAAAACACTTTCATCGATCTGAATTGCTTGGTAATGTTGACTGAATATTCACCGGAACGACTTAGTTTTGGTTTTTAGGGATCATACAGGGGAGGCATATATTTAATAAAGGCGCTTATTGTAGAAGTTAATTTCAACAAGCCTATGAGGTAAATTTTTGACCGAACAGACAATGTCGGAGTCGGTGCTAAATAATGAAACAACCAAGACATCTAATGAGAATTTGGTGTGTGTAATGAAACTAGAGATCGGTAAACAAAGCAGTTCACAATGGAGCAACAGTTAAGAAAAAGCAAGCAAACAGCGAACAGAATGTTTCCCTATGAACCATACTACCCATTACCTAAAGGTAATGTACCAATTATGTGTTGACGGAAATTTTCCTAGTAACAGTTTTCGCAGTCATTTCTAGTTAAATCCGAATAATCCATTCACTTTAAGAGAGCTTTGGTTCTAAATAATATCTCACTTCATTGACAAAATGAACTGACCCAATGAAGTAAAAATAATTCAACAGAAGATTAACTGTCAACTCAAGCGGGTAGACTGGTTGGGGAAAATTGAGGGTCCGTTATAGGCGATGTTTGTATCCAAGTCTGCTTGAACAAATTTGTCTATATTCATTCAAATATTAGGTTATTTTCGTATACAGGATCTTACTACAAATCAAGGTTAGAAGTAAGCTCAAAACTTTTATTTACGGATTTTTAGCGTAAATGTTCTCAACTCACTTTTTCCAATAAAAAGCCTGGGAGTTTGTCAAATTTTCTATATCCAGAAAAGGACTAAAATGAGATACGTACAAATACCTCTTGAAGCGACTATGATTGGCACCTGTAAGAAATGACACATAATTATGTCGGCCAAGGCCCCCTAACTGTAATTTAGCCAAGGGGTCCTTCAATCAAAACGATTACTACAACAAGTAAACAATAAAAAATTGTTTGCAATAAATGAATAATTTTATTTGCTTTATCTATGCAATGTACGTTTTCGTAACTCTTTACATAGTAAAGACATCAATGAAGTAATTGAAGTTCGCTTTCAATACTCATAAAAGAAAGAGCAGACCAAGTCTCTTTTGTCCTATCCACATCCTAGCTTCATTTCAACTTGAAAAATGATACCTCTCCGCTGCAGTTTGATGTCATTATGGATAAATACTGTCGAGTTTTTGTCGAATTATTATTAGATTTTTGTCCACCCTCAGACCTTACTGAGACCCACATCTACTTATTTAGTCAATTATGTAGCTTAGGCAGTTTGCGAGATTTATTGAGAACTAAAAGACGTCAAACCAGGACGATTTCCCAACCCAAGTTAATTAAACCTTTCACTTGTTAGTTTTCAAAAAGTTCCCCTCCCCCACACCCCAACTATTAACCCTCCCTGGTATTAGGCACTCGGGAGTAGATACTCAGTGTGACGTAGACATCTGGAAAGTTGTTGTTACACTTAAAGTGATTCAGAATTGACAACCAGGAAAATAAAGCAAATCATCCACTCTCTATAACACGGCTGTCACATAAATATGTCTTGCATTCTTCCAAAAACGTGGCTGTCAGCAGTAGAAAAACGACAATAACAAGCACAAAATGTTTTCCTGCCTCCTCTGAGGAAATTTGGACTCCTGTCACCACTTAGGTTGGTTTATTGAGGTGTAATTAGTTCTACAACCTCATCTCTTGTAGCCTGACAATGGGAAAAGGATCGTTTGAAATGTAACACTCATGACATGACAAACTACAAACATCTATTTTGTCCACTGTGTCGGCAAAGGCTGAAATTTAATTGAGAACTCTTCTTTCTTCCCCAAGTCAAATCCAGGCAGCTGGTTTTCATCAAATCCAAGGAAAGATTTTAAACACTGGTCTCCGAAATTGAAAGTTAGTTCACTCTACATTGAGTACTAAACCGTTTTACAACAGGGGCAAAACCTTGATTTTCCTGCATAACGTCTCGTAATTCACTCTCTTGAAGAGACAACTCATTGTTTGAAGTCTTCTTAAAGTAGTGTCCCAGAATTCAAGTAAGGTCGTGACTTCCACTTTTTTGACTCTCTTGATAGACCCTTCAGCTTAATATCTGGTGTCTTGTGGCTGATTTTCATCAGTTGCAAATTCATCCGATGCTGAAATATTTTCATGTACCATTTATTGAAAGCCCTTACAGCATTAAGTTGGGCTGACAATATTGTGTTAGACAAGGCTTTGATAATAGGTAAGCCTTTCAGGTGTTTTGATGAACTGCCAATGATTGGGTTGATGGAGCAATCCGGGCATTAAGGATTTGCAGAAGATAAGGAAGTATAGCTGCAGCAACTTTCTGCTTTACTTTTCCAACAAAATTGAGAGAATGCATCATACAAGTTACATAATGAGTATAGCCTTGAGACCACCATACTTCCACTATATTTCTCACTCATATTTGCTGCATGGTCCTATGACTTCGTGCAACTTTGAATGTTTATGGTATTTGTTTTTGTTTATGCTATTTTGATTGCAGGAAAAAATTGGTATGAACTTTATGAATTGTTCGACTAGGTCAGATTGAAAGATAGAGCGAATAATCAATGTCACCTGGTCCTTTTAACCCAATTTTTGGTGGACCTTGATATTAGGGGCCCTTGACTTTAGTCCAGCCAGCTCTTTAATCCACCACTGCACCTTTCGTGGTTAGTTGTTCCAAAGAATGTGGTTTTGTGTGGGAAAAACTTAAAGTAGGCGACAGCCTCTTCAAGAACAAGTTTTCGTTCTATATTTTACCAACTGCTTTATATCCCGTCTCGCTTTCGTTCTTCTATTCTGGTGTATGTGATGTTGGAGCAAGCATGGCGGGTAAGAGTGATGCGTCCAAAGTGCTCAATTTTAATGTAGGTGTGCTTGGTCATGTGGACAGTGGGAAAACATCCCTCACCTTGGCTTTGAGCACAACTGCTTCCACTGCATCGTTTGACAAAAACCCGCAAAGTCAGGAAAGAGGCATAACACTTGACCTTGGATTTAGCAGTCTTACCTTGGAAACTCCAGATCATTGGACGGAATCGGAAGGGAACATAGAGAAGCTTCAATTTACATTTGTTGACTGCCCTGGTCACGCATCTTTGATTAGAACAATAATTGGTAAGAAAGACTATGTTATTTCTTGTAACACTTGAGCACTTTACTTACCAGGCGGTAACCTTGGAAAATCAACAGATATATAACTCTTATCAGAACCCGGGCATATGTCTATTAATTTCTAGGCCTATACTTTTAGCGTGCACAATCTATTCTCGACTACTAGGTTACTTTTTTTAAAAAAATTCTCCTTCCTCCGATGTTTCCGTCAGCTTACGACGGAAAGTTACGTTGATGCCGGAGGCAATTATAACAAGGTCAAGATGTACAAGTGAAGTCTTTGCCTAAAACAAATAAACAAAGATTGAAAGTCTTGCTCCTTATGCAACCAACATAACTGAAGCTCAAATTATAACATTGGCATAAAAGTCTCAAGTTTAAAATTAAACCTTTGTCTGTTTTAGTCACTGTAAGTTTGTACCAGTTTTGCACTGTCAAAATCAACGACTTGCAGTTTCATGGTGCACTTTATATATACATGTAATCAGAACTTTTGTTTGGCTTAATCACTCTACCATATCTAGTAACTGCTGAGGTTGTTGATTCAATGCTCTTCTTCACAGGGGTCAGCTATGGTTGGTTTCTTCACTGGGGTCTTCTTAGCTGTAGTTAGAGAGTCAGTTTCTCTCTGTGGAGTGGCTTTTGTACAGGTGGAGATGTATTAGTAGCATTTGTTGGGGTCTCCAGGACAAATGCTGGTAGTGCTTTTATGCTGGCAGGTTTTACTACAGCAACCAACCAACTATAGAAGGTATGATTTAGAAACATCAATTATGAAATAAAACATGGGATGAAGTAATCAAATCAGACCTGAAGCAGAAAGGTTTGACCAGAGACCTGGCAAAAGATAGACTGGCCTGGAAGTCAATTTTATAAAACTGTCCAATGCATGCAAGCATGTAAAGTGGACATTAAAATGAATATGATGATGATGAATTATGTTGGCTGGATTCTGTAGCCAGAATGGATTCTGCACGACTGTACCAGGTGGTATTGAAATGCAGACCCAGAGAGTTGTGTTGTGTTAGAAACACTATTAGATGCATGTGGAACAGTCTGGTAATGTAAGATCTGGATTATCTCAAGAAAAGCTATGACACACTTGCATAGACCAATAACTATATCAACACTATCCTGGAAGCATTGGAAGCAGATCATAGAGGGACAGGCCGCAGGGGATGTTTGACATCTTGCTCTCAGGCCTTAAGTCACAGTAAGTCAGTGTTGGCAGATTTCACTGGTTGTTACCACTGCTGTACTGCCACTGGGTAGCAAGGTTTCAGGTCATATTATTCCTTCTCACAAGACAATCAGTGCTTGGATTAGTGATTCAGTAGGAATTGGGGTGTACATCCTAACAAAGACACAGGCCTCCACTCAGGAGTCCCATCCTTTGTAAACCAGTCAGGTTGGTTTGAATTTTAGTCATGTCATTGAAGTGATGACTTGAGATGAACAGCTCATTTTTTCAGCTAGCCCTACCCTCTCGTTATCTTTAAGATGTGAAGGGTAAAGCATCATGCAAAGGCATGTGTTCACATGGCAGTTGAAAAGTATTCAGCAGGTGGTGGAAAATTGTCACAACAGGCATGTCAAGATATACAAGCAAGCAAAGTGAGTGTGACTTGTGCATCACTGGATGACTTCTTGATGATCAGCTTAACTGTCTGTATGGAGTGTTCATGCTCTGTTGATTTGTGGGTTTGATGTGGAGTGATGAATCCCCGTCACCTTACAGAACTTGGCAAACTGTTCCACTTTGAAGCAAGGACTGTTGTCTGAGAAGATGGTTTGACATTCTTGTTATTATTCAGAACTGAAATGACTGCCTCCAGTGACTTATTCTGTAAGGGATCAGAGCTCATGAATCCCAAAGAGAAATCAAGAGTAACCAAAGTATGTTGATCATTGAGCTGCATTAGGTCCATAGCCGAAGTCACCATGGAGTGTGAGTCTTTTGGGGGAACAGGTTTCTTTGTGATGAGAAATTGACTTTTCTACTACTTCTACAGTGTATCTTTAATGTTATCTTGCATTCCTGACCAGAAGAGTGTACAATCTTTTCTCTGTTGTATTGAGGTTAGTGCTAAGTGTTATGTAGTTGCTTGAGGGTTTTCTCCTTCTGAGTGCTCTGAGTTTCCTCCCTTGAAATGTAACTGCCCCTTCATGATAAGGGGATTAGACTTGATGTCTCCCAAGGTAATTCAAGTTGAATGGGCTTGATGCCTATCATTTGAGCAATGGTGACATCCAAATCCAAGACTGGCTTATTACTTTTAGGCTTGAAAAGATGAGACAGAGTATCTTCAAGAAACAAACATGGCACCTAAATATTTGACTTCCGGTTGGTACTTGGTCAACCTGAGTAACATGTGCTGTAGCCTTACAAGAGCCAGGCTGATTTGCTTATGCAAGATTGCCTCCAGTGGCTTGGGATCTGTGTGAATCATGACCTTTCTTCCAAACATGTTGGTGTTTAGTCTTTCACATGCAAATAAGTATATCCAGAAGTTCTTGTATATTAGATCTCAGCTGAAGTAAAAGCTTTGCTGAGGAATCTTACTGGTTAGCCATTTTGAATCATGTGAATTCTGAAGCCCTTCATAGATTTGTCACACTTAATGACTGCTGCCTTGTTTGGGTTACAGTGGTGGAGCTCCACTGCGTCACATATAGCCTGTTTAACTGCTTCAAACTGTGCATGCATATCAGAAGTCTAAATGGATTTACCATCCTTCGCTAGCAGACCTCTCATTAAGTGTGTCTTTCTGCTTAGATTCAGGATGAAACTGGACATGAAGTTAACAGTTCCAAGGACACTCTACAACTCTTGCTTGTCCACTGGCTGTGCCTGATTGACAATGGCCTTGACCTTTCAGGGTATGGTTTCATTCCATGAGGTGAAATGATTAGGCCAAATATTCATCTGCTTCTTTGCGGTGGTGCATATCCCTGCGTTGAACTGTATTGCTGATAATCAGTCTGATAATCAGTCTGTCTTGGTCACCTTCCATAGTTTCGTTTGGCCTGTCCAACAATATAACTTTTAAATGCAGACTATGTTTTGGCATGGAAAGTTTTGGGGGTCCTAAATACTGGGCGCTCCTGGCTTCAGCCCAGTTATATACCTGTGGTACATTACTTATTATGCATAAATGGATCTTTGTTATTTGGGGATGAAATTAATTTCTATCAAACTGAACTTTGTAACTTGTGATATTAATGATAGCCCATGTACCTACAATGTTCTATTTAAAAACAACCATTGTTGTATCAATTTGATTTATAGGCAATGTTTAAGGCAAAACTATTCAACTGGCAAATATTCTGTAAAACGTTTTTAAGCTTAGTTTCTTAGAGAATCAATGTATGATTTTTATATCAGGTTGACATATGATAGTTATGTTATTGTGAACAAGTTTAAGCATCATGGCTCCTACAGTTTTTGTAATAAAATTGTTGTTGCTTACACTTTTATACTTCAATTGTGAGAGCAATGTATGTGTAATTGGGAGCCCTCCACACATTTTACCAACTTGAAAAGTGTTTTCTATCAAGCCAATCACTAGACTAGATGCAAAATGGTGTTTTGTACTAGTTTCATTGTCCTGTATTAATTTATCAAAGACATAGTAGTGACCAGTTTCATCTCTAAAATTGGTTTCTCAAATTTCAAGTTTTTTCATGCCATATTTCTTATGGATTTTTGGAGATTGACTGCTTTTAAAGGTTAACAATGACTTTATATATGGTTATTGTGTGCAACAAGATACTGTTAAAATGGTTTAAGCAGCTTAATACATTTGTGGCTTTGGCGTATGATATAGATGAACCCAATTGTGATGTTCCGCTATCATTGATAGTTTGGACGAGACACTAACAAGTCAGAGTTTACCAACATAGAAACTGCTAACTAGTCGTTTCCAGCAGGAACGTCATTGATGCATAAGCTTGATATTCATTTTATCAGTAGCTTGATTGTCCTTATCAATAAAGGGAGATTTGAATACTTTTTGCATCACTTCTTAATTACCGTCTTATTACTGTCTTGAATAACTATGCATGCAAAGTGCATGCACAAATGAACTTGCCTGTGTGTTTTTTGCACGTGTGTTGTTTTGTTCCGTGTTGTTTTGTTCCAGAAAAGGACTGTAGTACCTTACTCAAAGAATTTCAATCTCACAAACTATGCATTGAATCACGTTTTTAGTGTAAATGCCTTCTAATAGTAATTTGTTTTGTTTCAGGTGGTGCGCAAATTATAGATATGATGCTATTAATTATTGATGTAACAAAGGGAATGCAGACTCAGACTGCAGAATGCCTTGTTATTGGGGAGATATTTTGTGAAAAAATGATTGTAGTTCTAAACAAAGTAGATTTGCTTCAATCAAGTAAACGCCAGTCATCAGTTGAAAAGGTAAGTTACTTTTTTAACAGTTTTCTAGCCGAGTATGAAAAATCCATTTTGAAAACATTTCCTTTGCTAACTAGTAAGTGATTTAAATTCCTTCAGGAGGCCAATGACCAAGGACATTAATAGCTATCAGGTTTGTTGTAGGTCCTTGTAAACCATTTGTGAAGAAATTTATATGTTTATTTTAACTTAGATTATGATAGAATTGATTTGGTGTGTGAGAACAGCTGTAGAATTCTTGTCATTGACTGGTACCCAGAACAAATTAGTTGTTTGAATACCTAAGAGACATATACCTGCATCATCACATTGGAGCCAGGACAAGCATGTTATCACCACTGTGGAAATACAGCCATGTGTTTTTTATGCATGTTGTAAGAGTTTTGTGAGTCTGTTGATATGAAAAAGGGCTGAAGGCAAATGCTTAACCCAATTTTTTGAATTTGCTTGCATCAGTTGTGCACGCAGAGTATCTTTGAGGGTTCGATGTGCTTGGTCAACTGTTCGATTTCCTAGGGGGAAATAGGGAGTTCTGGATACATGCTGTATGCCATAAGTGTTAAGCATATTTGTAAAGCAGGATGCAGTAATTTGTGTCCCATTATCTGGAAGCAACTTCCTGGGAGGCCTGAACCAGTGGCCAACACTTGGGGGGTGAGGGGGGTAGCCCCCCAATAATTTCAGATTAAAAGTTTCCAATCCAGTTTTGAAAGAGCCAGAATAACTTCACATGTCATCGTTTTTGCTTTCTACAAAAATTTCTGTATTCTTATAAGCAAACAAAACAATATGCCTTATATGCAATGCATTACAGTATTTAAGAATGTCGACATTAACAGAACAAATATCAGTTATAGTAGCAGTGAAATTGTTCCTTCTTTTAAGCCACAAAATTTAGGTTCACGCAGTATACTCACTCAAGTTAAGAGAAAGGAATTGCTCTTTTCTTTTGCTGAGCCCAGTGCTTGAGAACATCATCTAAATCAAGAGATTTGAGGTTATCTTTGCTCATCAAAAGAAGCATGAAGTCGCTAGCTCTAGATGAATTTAACGAATCCCAAGCGTGGGATAAAATTCAATTCATTGCAATGAAGCTCCTTTCTACAGTGGCAGTGCCTACAGGGATTGTTTTTGATATCTGTAAAAGTTTCGTTAAATTTGGATAAAATTCCAAATAAATCGCCTTGCCAGATTCAATGACTATTTTGGCTTGATGAAATTCAGGCTTGAGTGTCTGCCTATCGACAGCAGTGCATTGTGCAAATTTCTCTATAAGAGGCAAACTGGTCATGTAATCAAGATAGGTTTCTTTGCTGGCATCCAAAGAATCCATTGCTACCAGTACACCCAATGTTGTATCATAAAAGTGTCTGTCCAGCTCCTGATGTGACTGTTTTGATTGACAAAAGTAAAAATCCTGGAAAAACCGTGTGCAACAGGATTCATTCATTGCAATGATCAAACAAAATATTTACCACCTCCCAAGATAGAAAGGATCCGGATAGCAATCAGTATTCACATGTCAACTTGTCCTCGGCTGGGATCCATAGTTAACACTCATGCTGACAAACCTTTAAAGTGGTTTAAAATACCTGATATATCCTGTAAAATCACTTCGAACAAAACTAACAACTTCATAAGTAAACTTGAACCAAATCTTGGCCCATTCATGCATTGTTAATATTTTGGCTTAAACTTTTACTTTTGTATTTGTTTTTACACTCACTTTTAGACTCAGTAATGAAACTTCCTAAACTAAAGACCAAGTATGAATACTCAAAATCCTTAGCAGGGAGATCTAAATTGATTAATAAACTTTCAGTACTCAACCCAACCGATAAGAAATTCACAGATCTTAGCCTCAATAAAGGAACTTTTGCTATATGTTGTGTCTATTTCTACAAAAAAGCTAAAACCACTTGCATTACTTGCTCTATTTGTGAAATATTTTACAAAAACTGGTTATTGAAATGTGTAAACAAAATTTGACCATCATCTTTTGGTATTAATAAACTCCTGCTCTCTAGGAAATTCAACACAAACTTTTATCAGAGATGAAGAAATTGTTGGTACTGAGAAAGTCTTGGTTTCTTATAAAACTGACAACTTACCCCAGCTGAAGCTTTGCCCCCCCTACCCAATAATCAATAAAGTGTCTGTCTCTGGTCCGAACTTGAGAATCCAGTCTCGTTCCAAAGTATTTGTGATTGCAGTCGAATTTTTGTTGGTCAAAGGTCATGCAGCTAAATAGCCACTACCACGGTCCATCATTGTGAGCAGATATTGGTTATTACCTGTCGTGAATGGCAGTGGGCCAACTATGTCAACAGAAATAAATTCACGAGGGACAATGTTTTCAAAGCTTGGTAAATGGTTTTTCTGGTGAGGACGTGCAGTTTAAGACATTGTCTTGTTGCAGATTGGGCAATTATCCTGACAATCATGCAAAATTTTTTGCATCTTTGGAAACCATAGATTGTCAGATAATAGGCATTTCCTGATTTTAGTTATAGACAAATGACTGGAATTGTGATATATTTCAACAACAGCAGAAATGTCTTTTACATCGACAATGTTGAATTGTTCATTTGTTCAAATGGCAGAAACTAAATGACTGATCAGTGATCAATGATCAGTGAAAGTGTTACAGTAGTTGCCATACAGATAAAATCGAAAAGCCTTGAATCCTGAAAATAACACCAAATATTCTTTATCAGTTGCACTGTAATTCTTTTCTGAATCACCAAGCTGACAGCTGTGGAAATAGAGAGGTTTTCCAATTTGAAGAAGTGCAACACCAATAGCAATATTGTAAGCATTGGCGAAAAGCTGAAATGGGAGCAAATAATCTGGTAATGCAATAAACAAGTCTCACTGATTGCATTCTTGATTTTTTCAAACAATGTTTGACAGTCGGATGACCAGACAAATTTTGTTTTCTGGCATTTGAGCTGGTTGAGAGGATGCATAATATCTGCAAAATTTGAATAAACATACCCACCAAAACCAACCAGAGATTCCAACTCTTTTTTGATTTTGGGGGCGACAGCACTTTCAAATGGGTAACTTTTGATGGGTCGGGCTTAATTCCCAAACTAGTACAAGGCTTCATCCATACCTAATTCGCATCTGGACAGATTTAATTTCAAATCACTGTTCCTCAACCATTGGAGCACTTCTTCTAAATCACCAATGTGCTGTGACCACATAGAGGAACCAATCACAATATCATCTATGTATGGAAAAATTCCGCAAGTATGCAAATCGGCAAAAATGGTGTTCATTATTGTTTGGAAAGTGGTGGGGGCATTACACAATCCAAAAGGCATAACATTGAATTCAAAATTGCCATCATCTGTAGAAAAAGCAGGTTTACATTTGTCATTTTCTTCAATCTCAATTTGCCAATATCTGCTGGTGCAATCCAAAGTAGTGAAAACTTGAGCAGTACCTGTGTCCACAAGTGCATCAGTTAAAAGAGTTCCAAGTAAATATACAGGAACAAAAAGTCCACTGGGCTGATGGTCTGGCAGAAACTGATGGTTTTTTGACATGCCAGACTGGCGACAGACTCTTTTGATGTGCCCTTTCATGCCCTTTTCGCACACTTTATCTGACCAGCACATAGTTGCACAATCCTTGGACTGTTGAAAATATTGTTACATTTCATTTGAGTGACCATCATAGTTCACCAATTTTTCGAGTTTGGCAATAGCATACTTGAGAGCTTTCAATTTTTTCTCATCTTCAAGTTTAAGCAGGTTAACAAAGGCTGTGAACTCTTTGAGCCAAGTGTCTACATTAGCATCATCGCTACACATAGGAATCAAATGCACATAATCCATAGCAGCTGGGAAAAATGTGACTGCACCAATGTAAGAGTCGTTCACTGTTTGAGAGGCATTCTGATACTGAATCTGATATCATATAAGAGATACATTCAACAACCATATGTCTTTGCATTGTTCGTGCACAAACTGTTTATTGTCACACATGTGTTTACTATCCTTTACCCATTTTCTTTTGTTGTCTTTCAGTAAATCTGTTTTTATGTTTTTACTGTCCATTATTGTGATTGATTCTTTCTATGTAATTTGTCTCAGTCCCAGTCCTGCCCATATATATAAATACCACCTTTATTCTAACTACTTCTCGTCCTGTCCATTGACAATGGCCTTCAAAATTTGTGGATGGATCATTCTCCCCAGAGATCTGAATTTATAAATTTTATATTTTACTGTCACATGGACTCGACTTAGCTCGTCTGTTGACTATTTACAAAACAAGAGAGCCTTACTTCCCTCCCTATTGACAACAACCCTTCATGTTCTCTATTCTAATTGCTATTCGGTGTCCTATGTATGTTTATAATGGTTGTCATAGTTTCCCATCTTGTAAAATGAATGCCCTATTTGCTCTCCTTAGTATCTTCTAAACAATTTCCTGCTTCTTGGTCATGAATGCTTCCCTAAGACACCCCACTTCAATAGCCACAACACTTTAGATTTGTTACTAATCTTGATTTCTGTATCTTGCTATTGTATATGGTATGAGCACAGAGAATAAGTTGAAAAGTTAACAATGATGGGGACTTGCATCACTCAGTTATTGGGCAACCATTTCCCAAATAATGTATACGACATATTGTATTTTTAACTGACAAATCCTGTACACTGCAATTACCCAAACATATATGGACACACATGTGATGCTACCCTGTTAAGTTTGGACTTGACAAATCATTGAATTATATAGCACAGGTTTAACTTGTTCTACACTAGCGTGTAAAGTGACAAGCTTTCTTGAGTGTCAAAGAGTAATTTTTCTAAGGCTTTAATGTTTTCCATATCACAGTTTTTCCCAGATTGTTAATCTGATTTTGTATTTTGAAATAACTAGAAGGACTGTGACATCGGGTACAGATGTTCTTTTCTTTTGTGTTGCATAATGTTTAACAGAAATGAAATAGTAATGCTCAAACTGATTTGATTATTTAAGCATAAACCAGTTTCGAAACGAGTAGATTTACTGGATCCATCAATTAGTCATGTGGCTTATTAACTTTGTATAAGCTGTTAAAATATCTATAAAAGCTAATATATGGCTGAGTTAATGTGATAACAATTAAGCCATTGCTAAGGCATAGCAGAATCTTTGAGTTTACCCTTTTTAACTTTTTAAAGTAAGTCAACAGGATAGTACACAAAGCATAATGGTGTTTGATATCAGAGATGTGTTAGTCAGGGGATGTGAATGAGGTAGTTCAGCTATAGTTAGTCCCTCAGAAGCAGGAACATAGAAGGGTCCTAAAAGTCTAATACTTTCATGTCTGATATGCCGTGCCCCACAATAACCTCAGTATAACAACTCGTGTCTGGTACGCATTTGCCCATTGATTGGTTTACTTCAAAAAGTTTTGCCATAAATCAATCCAAGGAAGAAATCAAAGATGTACAGCACTAGTATAAGTAGATAGAACTGCAAATACTTTGGAAAGCACTTTGTATAATTTTAGTGTCTACATATAACTGTAAAATTGTATGCAAATGATCTTGTAATCATTAGAGTATGTTAACAGTTGGATGGAATAGCTGCTGGTCATTTGGACAAGAGGCATTGTTGGTTGCCATGCAGGGGCGGCTGGGAGGCAAAAAAGTAGGTATTAGACCCCCCCCCAAATTGTGTCGCTTTGCTCACAAATTTTTATAATAAGCTGGGAGTCGCTATGAGGGTATAAGGGCGGAAGCCCCCTTAAAAAATATGCAGATCTTTGGTGTAAAAAAAACCTGATTTTACCCAAATTACCAAATTTTACTCTGATAATGCATATAAACATGAACATGACACAAATTACTACTGATTTACTTACGACCATAAAAGAGACAATCTATCAAGCTACCTTATTGAAAAATGTTCAAATCAACCTCAATTATATGACTTTTATTCTATTTACAATTCTTTCCTTAAACAACTGTTTTTGTGCAAGTGACCGCAAAATTTTGTGCATAACTTTTTGGGCAAGGTCTCCCATCTTTTTTGAAATACAGATGCTGCTCGTGTGTCAGACTTGTTTGAGATGACAAAAGTTCAAAGATGTGGAAATACCCCAATGATAACCTTCCTCAACAGCACGATTCATTATTCCAACAGATGATCGATATGCCTCGGCCACCAAGGTATTAGAAATGAAAAACTAATACCTTGGCCCTGCCCTGTTGACCTATTCTTGTAATGTCTATGTAGTGGATGTCTCCTTGCACGTCACAGTTGTTTTTCCTTTGACATGATGCAATTCAATTTTGATTTCTTTTTTCAGTTTTATTTACTTATTTCAAAAACGAGGTTGCTAAATCTAAAAAAATGGTATTAGACTAATACCTTTAATACCACCCCCAGCCGTCACTGAATTGCGATGTATTCCATTGGAGTTCTGGGATAAGTATTGTAAAGTTTTGTTACACTTCCGGCCTAGTCTTTAAAAGTTTTTTTTAATAGGACCTTACATCATAGGTAGCATACTGAGTTGTGTTTTCTGTGTGGACATTATCTTCAAATTTTGTTCGGCTAAATTTTGTTCAACTGGTTGTGTGTAACTTTTCTTGTAACACTGCTCTATCATTTATGATTTTTAGATGAAAAAGCGAATGGCTAAGACCCTGGAGAATACAAGATTTGCAAATTGTCCTATTGTTGCCACTGCTGCAAAGCCAGGTGGGACAGATGGATCTGATGGTAAATCAGAGGGAATCGAGGAATTAATCAATGTAATGAAGAGGGAAGCGTACATCCCTGTTCGTTATCCATCAGGTCCTTTTATTTTGTCTGTTGATCATTGTTTTTCCATTCGCGGTCAAGGCACAGTGATGACTGGAACAATTTTAAGCGGAACAGTAAACGTCAATGACACTGTGGAGATATCAAGCTTGAAGGTTACAAAAAAAGTGAAGTCTATTCAAATGTACAAGAGTCCAGTCAACACTGGAGTACAAGGAGATCGGGTAGGAGTTTGTGTTACTCAGTTCGATCCCAAACTTTTGGAACGAGGCCTTGTTTGCAGTCCAGGAAGCCTTCCAACCATATATGCCGCTGTAGCTGTAGTCCACAAAATACCATACTTCAAAGGAAAATGTGAAAGTAAAGCCAAGTTTCATATTACCATTGGGCATGAAACTGTGATGGGTGGATTGCAATTTTTTGGTCCTCCTCCGGATCGTGAAGACAATTACAGTTCCGAACTTAGTTTAGAGAAAGACTACATTTACCAGGAACAACTTCTGGATGATTCAAGCATAATTGGTCAGAAAAACCCTTCACGTGGAAAATTACAATTTGTTCTGATAGTGTTTGAAAAACCAGTGACCTGTACTGTTGATAGCTCCTTGGTAGGGTCTAGGTTTGATACTGACATCAATTTAAATACATGTCGATTAGCATTTCATGGGAAGCTGGTACATGCCTTTTGCCATAAAGACTACCATGCAAATTCCTTACCGAAATTGAAAATCTACAAGACAAAATCTAAAGAAGGGGTCGTAGAGCGAATTGTTGATGATTTCTCAATTATCTGCCGTTCGATTTTTAAAAAGGAGACGAATATTGAGCTCTTCATAGGGCTTAGAGTTACACTCAGTTCAGGAGAAACAGGTGTAATTGAAGGTAGTTTTGGGCAAAGTGGCAAAGTGAAAGTAAGGATCCCTGCAGGTGTTTCAGACGAAACGAAAAAGCAGAATGTCTCACAGAAGAAAAAGAAAGGGAAGCAAGAACAAGACACTGGAGATGGAGAAGGTGGGCATAGTGAGAGTAGTGGTCCAACAAAAGTCATCTTGAGGTTTAAAAAGTATGTTTATGATAGTAAACATAAAATTGTGCAAGGTTGAGCTAGTAGCTTATTGGTGGACTTACTGTATTGCGTATAACTGGACCGCGAAAAGATTCGTGGTGTAGCAATTTTCGTGATCTAGAATTTTTCGTGATTTGCTGGTTGAAAACAAGTTCATGCAAGTCGTGATTGTGGTTCGCAATACTCCATCTGCAATGCTCCTTCTTCAAAAGTCTGTAGAGAGAATAATGACAGGATAACTTGAAAAAACCAAGGAATGAAGGGGATCATGCAGATTTGGTCGATGCCCTATAGGACAGTGGTTATACATGGGGTATTATTTAGAAGTTTACATTGTTGATATATAGTGACTAAGTAAATGAAATTGGATTAAAGTTGGGCCAAGCATGTAATAGCTAGAACATCTCAATCTTAAGCCTATTCTAAAATGCTCTACTTTGTGCGCCTAGACTATGGCCTCCTGTCAACCCTATCAAACGCGTCCAATACCTAAATTTGAGAAACGATCATCGTAATATTTTGATGTCTATTGTAATTTCAATGCTCTTTCTTGTTCTACACTGTTGTCATAGATTCTCATTGATAATCACCTAGTTGTTCCAATCAGTATGTATGAAAACCATCATCGATGCATGCCACGCTTTCTTTTTCATTTTTTATATTTTATAAGAGAAGCATAATATATTCCAATGACAGGTGCAGTTCAATCGTGACTTTTATGACTGCTTTGAAAAACTGGAACACCCCGTTTACAGAAACTCCAAAGAATTTTCACATCCATCCAATATGGCCTCCCAGTACAATCCTGAACCGTTTGAGATTCGACGGTGGTTCATATGGCGTTGCTTAGCCATGTGCTACCGAGATTCGTCACAGTACAGGCCTTACTTCTCAACAGAACCAAGGGCCTACCGGGTTAGTGTCAGTAAGGCACTGCGTCTCTCGCTGTTATAGCCTTCTAGTAAAAAAAGAGATATTACAGCAATTCCCTGTTATTTGTCAATAACTAAGGGATGGCTTCTGTTATTTTTATACAAGTTAAGCTGATGATTTTATAGAGATAACTATACAAAATAGGATCTTAACTAAGAATAAGAATGTATTAACTTTTCTTCAAACGATTGATGATTGTCGGATTGATATCAAATGGAATTCTTCTTGGAAGAAGACGTTTATCATGTCTTAGCTAGATTTGATAGGTCCTTTTATTGTCGGAGACCTTAAATGTGGGATTAACTGGCTTGATAAATACTGGGATTTTTAACACAGGATTTTCCTCGTTTAACTCATTCCATTTTGTTGGAAATGGGTAAGGATGTAACTCTCCCTCAGGCTTGGAAGTGTTGTCAGGTTGAGTATTCAAGTCATGATAGAAAATGAGCTGTGAGGATCGCCCTTAAAATTGTTTGATACTTGGATCTTGAATTTTTTTAACTGTTGCCGTACAATCGTCCTGACGAGAACCAAGTTCTTGACCCAGGTGTTTGGCCTGAATTGAATTTGTAAGAATTTTTTGCATGTTGGGAAAAGGTCATAGTTGTCAGAGATCACGTATTGTAATCCACACACTGAGTTTGTAATTTAATAGTAAATTATTTTAAATTGAACTGTATGGTACTAGATACTTACAACGTTAGTTAATTTCTCTTTATTGCTTCGTGTCCTTCGTGCCCTTCTAACTCACAGTCTGTCTACCAGTGATTCTTTATGATTGCTAATATCGACACATCACTTACATTACCTGCCTCCCCATGACAATCCACATGACAACAAACATTGCCATTTATAAGCCTTTAAAAGCAGCGATTTGATAATATTATCAAGATTTCGCTTAGAACAATTTTTTTCCATCTCAAAAAGATACCAAATATGTAAGGGAGAGAGTGTAACTAGATTGTTACAGGTTGTGGTAGTCAAAAGTATGATGTAGTCTTTGTCGCTTGTGTATCGACATCGATGATAACGCTTGTTGTAGGGTGCATATTAGCTCATGCGAGCATCACGCCGTGCCAGATTGGTAGAATCGTATGAGATTGGGACATTTCACTCTTGACTTGGCTACACAATGTTTTTCTTATCTGGATCTCCTTTCAACAAGTGTTAGCGCCTATCCCGGCATTACTTATGTGCCTATAGGAACATTCTTGAGCCTGGAAAACTAGAAGGCTTATGCCTTTTTTAGTAAGTTGCCCTTGTATCTTTGCATTACGCAATCTAATACGTTCAGTGATCTTATGAGTATTGGACAGGAGTTGTAAAGGCAATTAGTTCTCAATTTTTGTCTGTGCCTCACATCGGAAGTCCAAACGCAGTAAATCTGATTTCTATACTAGAGTGACGTCTGTCTTGCGTGTATGGGTATTAAAGCTAGAACGGTACACGATTTGTCTTCCATTTTTCATTGACATCTCAAATATGCTTTTTACGAAAGCAAATCATTAGACCTCCTCCGTCTGGACAAGCAAACATACTGAACTATTTAAAAGTTTCCTTTTGCACCCGTGGAACTAAAATATATGTGAAGTTTGATAGCTTAGTAAGTGCAAATATATTGGAAGAAACTATCCCCGACTTCATTCAAACAGTTTTGCCATAGTGCTTAGTTCACGTCATCCTGCGCTATTTTGTTTCTTAATTCTCAATATGCCATATTACGTATTTAGAATCGCTGCTGCCATTGACGAATGAAAGGCTGGTGGCAGAATAGAGAGCGTCACTGAATACCGTAATCCAAATCAATCAGTCTCTTTAGCAAACCGCAGATGATTGTAAACACGTTATACCACACTGTTCTTTCAGGACATTTCAATATCATATTCATAATTTGTGCACGTTCGTAGAAAGGGAACGGTAATTTCGTGAAAGCAACGGCGTTACTTTAAAAGTTTCCCTTTGAGCTGTCTTAAAGTTGTCAGTTGACAGAAATATGACATAAAAGACAAGAAACATTGGGAACTTTTGCGGCCAAGCCTAAAATGCGGACATCGCAAATATGCATCTCTGGTACTCATTTTATCGATCCCTTAAGCGCAGAAGACTAAGTAGACTTCAGCATTTGCAGGAATAATCGAACTATGGTCTGTCACTCATGAATCTTATGTTATTCTCACTGCTATCACTGTGCATGTGACAAACTACAAGTGTGAAGGTCTACCTATCCGAATACATTGAGATAAATTAAACATGTTTTCACGGAGAATTTAATCATTCTGAAATCAATAATGGCCATAAAACTGAGGAAAACCGAAGGCAAAATTGGATACCACAAAAAAATTTTCTGTTCGAAATTTGGCTCCTGTACATGGCGGGTAGTTTTCTCAAAGCTATCGCCTTGTCCAACGCTGTAATTCAAAGCTCTGAGAAATATATGTGGGTCAGTTTCATGGATATTTGTCTTGTTTATGACTAGACATGACTGCACGAGTAAAATTGAAATGCAAAACCTTATAAATATCTTGCTTTCTGTTATCACTTGAATCAACTGCCCACGACTGACGTCAAAGATTAATCCAAAGCGTGTTTCTACTGACTGACACGGGAACATGCCTTTGACCTTGTATCGCCACAAATGGCTTTTCTGGTTCAATCAGTCACTTGCTGTCTTCAGAAAAGGCTTTTTTGACGTGATTGAAAGCCAAATTACATTGATCGATCCCCTTTTCAAGGATTCCTTGCGTTTTGTGAATATCTTTGATATCCATATATCTTGCACTGGACTTGGTTTAAAATACAAAAGTAAAGTGAAAAAGAATATTGTCGGACATTTGCATTTCTAGTTTGCTTTTAACCATGTCTGAAGATTAGGGCAATTCGATTGAAAAGACTGTTTTGTATTTTGTACATAGCATAGTCAGCTAATGCTTTGATGCACCAGTAAGTGGATGCTATCAGAGCACGTTCCTCCTCAGGTAGAAACTCTGGCTGGCTAAGTGTTTTTCTAGTCTTTGATTCTGGCTCTAAATCATTGCGAATTAAGCAATTGATACCTGTGACTCTTTTCTGTACTGAAAATGCACTTTTTTGGCAACATCTTTGAATACAAGAAGAAACTCTCTTGGGGACTGTTGCTATGCTTTGATTCTCGACGAAGTTAAAGCTTATGCTTAATAATAGAGAAATCTCAGCATATTGCCAATAATTTTGAAGCAAAATTACATTCAGCTTAAGAATCATAACACCACCGAAGTGACTTCCAAATCGAGCTATCGACATTACGGGGAACGTACCCTTATATCCACCTGCCCTTCCATGACACTTCTTACGAAGACGATTGTCATTAAGAAACCTATTGTCATCCTTAGTCAATGTAACAATGTCCAGATCACAACTTTTTCATATGAAAAGAATCTGTTCTTGATTAAATAAGGTAAATGAATGTACTTCATAATTGTAGAGCAAAGTAACCATTGAAAAATACGTGGCCCTCTCAACTTAGTGAATGGTTTATTACAAAAGCACGGACAAGGAGACCTTAGAACTCATCGAGAAGCTAATTAAATTGATTACGCATTGACTGCAATGACTGAGTGTCCATCGGAAGAAACGAGATAAGCTAAAATCAAGTAACTGTAATCTCCTATTCGATAACTTGTAGAACTACAGTTGTTAAAAACCTGAAGACCTTATGCTCTTTCATAAAGAGTAATATCCATTGCCATAGTCAATAGAAAAAGGTCCTTATTTCAATTGTCTATACTATTGAAAGATCAAAAATCAAAATATTTGTTATGTAACTACTTATCCATAAACTAAAGGAAAAGGAGTCAGCTCTTAAACTTAATTAAATGAAATAATAGCTAGCCAGACTATCCAAACTTATAACCAGGAAAACTTAAGGACAACTTATTAAGCAATTCTCACCATTGTTGATCACCATGGTCCCCTGATTGGCTTGCTACAAACAATGCGTTCCATCGTTGTCTTGCTGAGTTTAAATTGAAATACATGTGAGAGCCTATGATTATTTGGTATTTCTGCCACAACAAGGAAAAGTTTAGCTTTTCCTTCTCTTTCTTGTATCATGGAGTATTTACAGTTTTCAGGACACCACGGTTTTGATGACGATTTTAACGTTTTATCCTTGTCTCCTTTTGTTAGCCACTTACACATTCATGAATGTTTGTTACTTGCACAAACCTATGCTTACCAACCACAAAACACTACGCCTTTATTTCTCTTTTCGTTTCCTTTGTTATCAGTAAGTCCCCCTTTAGGATGTTCAACATTTATCGCCTTGATAATTACTGGTTAATGTTTCTTACACCTTTTCAGTTGTTTCAATCTTTTTGTGATTTATTGTACTACAATTATTCATATACTTCTATAATGATTTTCTTGAAATAATTTCTCTGCACATGTCAATAGTTGTTTGACGAGACGTCAGAATAATAGTTTATTAGTTAAAGTCATGTCTCTTTCTTTGAAGATTATCAGTTTGATTGTAATGTTGATTAGTAGAATGCGAGTTTAATTTGCCAGCTGCACCAACTGTAGCCTTCCCATTTACCGCAACACCACATACAATATTTTGTTTGCCAGAACCATGGTCAAATAAAAGCCTTCCAGTTTGGACTAAGCGTATATCTTGATAGAAAAACATTAAGTAATGCAAGTGGACAATCACGAGTTGAGTGACTATTAGTCTAGGACATAAATTAAGGTATGAGTATGACCACCGGGTCTGGCGACTTCAAATCTGACACCTTTCCTACTGAGCTAAGCAGCTCAGTAGGAAAGGCCGAAGGGTTGTTAGTTATGCAGCCCCGAGCGTCTGCCCGTTATTGGGCGTCTGTCTATTGGTGTATACGCTGTAGAAGCGGCATGTGTTTTGAGACTACAATGCGTTCATTTAATAACTGATAGTCCCTCGTATGTCCCGTTGAGCTCTTTGGCTCAGTCGTGAGACCCGGGTTCAACTCCCCGCTGGTCATACTCATACCTTAATTTCTGTTCTTAACACAAGACCACCTTGTCGATTTCTATATACAACTAGTGCATGCGGCGATAAATGGATGCCTTGCAGGCATATAACACATGCCGCTTGTAGGCATATGTACCAATAGACAGACATCCAATAATATGAACGGATAATAGGGGTTAAGTGATTTATACATAGTCTTATGACCTACTGAGCTTAGCTCCGTATGAAAAGGGCTGGATTTACAGTGGTGAGGCATTCTGGTAGCCAATCATTATTTTATAGACAACATCAACAGCTTTGAAAGATAACATTAAAGCGAAGTTTTTTCAAAACAAATCCATGACACTTCATCGAAGGTTAGTGCCACTTCCACCTTTTCAGAAGAGTGATGATGAATTTACTTTAATGTGTCCTTTGGCTCTAGAAGACGGACCCCTCACACTGACTCCAAATTCTTTAAATGTGATTGAAATAGGAAATGTACAGAGGGAGCCAGTAGAGCTCTGATCGATTGAAAATCATTCTAATTCATGTTGATTTCTGAAGAGGCAGTCACCGTTGGTTACTTGGACGCGCGTGGAAAACTTGCCGACAGAAAACTCTTTAAAAGTACTTTAAAATTTCTCAAGTATACAAAAGAAGAAACTGACGCGGGGCATCTAAAACACAGGTATAGTACCCCTTTAACAGTTTCTACGAATCGATTTTATTTTTCGTCAGACGCGTCGCGCGCTGGACGACGACTTAATAAAACAGAGATACAAGATAAGCTTACTTGTTTATACTTTTGACTCACTGATAATACATAATTGCACGAAATTTATTAGAAGTTATCTTTGAATCGTCAGCACTGCGTCCTTATGCAAAGTTCGCTTAATCGACGGTCATCAATATCTCCCGTTGAATCTAAGATATTCAGTTGTGATAACTAGCTGAGCTGAAATCGGCATCTCAGCTAAGTGTTAATATAATCTTGTCGCGTTTTGGTTATAACGAGAACATCAGCTGCGTTCTCGCTGGTTTTGGTTCTATGGCAAACTTGATGACCTTTGTTGGCTGTCTGGTGTGTATGTGGTTTGATTAAAACTCCTCTCGAATCAAAGTTGCTGTTGTGAGGATTTCTGAACTAAAGAAAAGGAAACTTATACGAGCAAGCAGGGTGCCTTGGTTGTGAGTGGTTTTTGATTGTGGGAAAGGTAGCACAAATTTATTAAAGCTATATCGAAGTTTTGTATTTTAACTTTTATATGCATTATGCATAGCGTTCGATTAAGACATGAAGCAGTTGTTTGATCGCGAACATATTCGATATCCTTCTATCACGTTTGAATTGACTTTAGTGCTTCTTTATATTTGAAACTAAACTTGTTAATCACATCACCGCAAAGACCAATGACAACAACAAATTTTATACCATATGGCTTTTCTACCTCGTATGTGATTAGTGTGAAGATTGAAAATGAAAAGAAGTGCTGAGTTAAATGAGCAGTATACTTGAATGAATTAATTAAGCACCACAGGAGTTTATCATCGTATGATGTAAGTACTTTTTATTTGCAGATGTTTTCCTGCCCTGATTCTCGTTGCTTTTCATTGAGTATAATGCCGTATTTGCTAATTTTTCATAGTGTGAAGTGATAATTTCATGAATGGACATACCATCGTTCTTACCACTACCAGGTTTGAACCTCCAACAAGATCTTAAGGTTTGTAACGAAGACATTTGTCAGTATTGTTGAACCTAAGTCGTTCAGCAGATAGTCTCCGCTGTTTCCATTAACACAGATAACTGTCAACACAAATTGCTTGATGTGTTTAAGCTACTGTGCTACATAATAAGTTCTGTCAAGAATACAGAAAATAATAACTGAACTATCAGTGTTCATTATTTTATGAACCATGCATACATGTATACATTATATTGTTATACGTTGTATAGGCCTGATATTTATCATTCACATTTTAATACATGAATACACAACAAGAGTCAGTCAATCTTGTCCAGGTTTGAGTGGAGTTTTGATATCATACTAATTTTTGTTGATTTTACAAAAAGTAATGATCATTGAAGCAAATGCAAAGATTACTGTCCTGGGTAGGTCTACAGTCTAAAAATGCAACTGGTAGTCACCCTTCTGTTTGGCAGTTCTAAAGTTTTGGAGAGCATGGAGCCACTCCTTAGTCATAATCACACTCAGGTCCATTCAGACCTAGGATGGTAGTACCTACAAGGGCCCCGGTTATGTGTAAAGTAGCTTGTGGACTGAAGAGATTCACTCTGGCTTACAGCAGAAACAAAATAGTGAGGGGGGAGGGGGTGCCTTATACGGTATACTTGTTGGTATAGGTTCAGACCCTGCTTTCTTAGATGCTGGCTTTTATCATAATACTTTCCTAGATGGTGATGGGCTTGTAGTAAAGCTTTTTCTTGATGCAAACAAGTCAGTTCCAAAACCTTAAGACAGAACCCACATCCAGCTGCATCTTAAACTACAAAAAAACAGTTCTGAGTACTTTCAACAGCAGGACACTTGTGCCTTTTGTCCACCTAAAATAACTAGTTAAAAGTTCCAAATCTCACAGGGTAGATATTCTTGTGGTTCAAGAAGACCACTATTTGCAGGTTCTGTTACACAACTTATTTGTCATTGCTGGCTACATTGATGCTAAACTAGGACCAGATGAAGTTAAGTTAATTTTCAACAGTAAATTAAACTACCACATGGAGTTTCTCCAGGATTTCTTATATGTGTATAATCTCTTCAAAAATAATCTCAAAATACACCATGTTTAATGTTAATTTTAAAGGTAAACTATACATTTGAATTAGAAAAATTTTATTACTGAGAGCAGATATTACAAAAATCCCTTTAAAATGTTTCCAATAGCCTCCTCAGTCTTTCAATGAAAAATTCCAATCCAACATTCACTTCGGAAAGTTTACAATGCGAGGGCTGAATTAGACCACTTCACACTGTGACATTTTTGGCTGGGTCTGTTTTGTTACAAATTTGTTGCGATAATAAAGAAAATTTGTTGTTTCAATAACATTGTCAACTGTGGGAGATCCCTTGCTGCTTACTGTTTGTAAATGTTGTTGGAAAATTTTATTGTGTGTGCAGTGACCCCAAGACTTGTCTATTGTGCCACTGCCAAGCATCAGACTGAGTGTCTATGTGTCCTGAAGGTACTTGACTTTTTAATTTAATAATAAACACTTTTTTTTAAATGACTGCAAACAGTTTTTGTTTCATGTTGTATGCCCTAAAGCACCTTCTCCCAGCACTATTATGCCCAAACTGCAGCAGTTGAAAACTTAAGGCTAATCAGAACTTTATTTCTGTTCGATTTTGGTTATGTAAAGCCTTAATATAAAAATTCAAGATACGTATTTGATCAAAATGGATCATTTCTCATTATCTGCCATGTAAGAGGTTGGGTGCAACAGCTAAGTAAGTGATAATTTATTGCAGGTTATTATTTTATTTAATTTGAATCCACAGCAGACTGTTTTGCCAATAAATTGCTTGGGATCTTTTCAAACAGTAAAAAAGTAAGAGAAGATTGACCAAAGTATTACTCATCTGCAAAAATTTCCTCTCTCAAAAGACACTGCTTGCCCCCTGCCTTTCCCTACAAAGAGGGCAAAAGACCAGCTGCCCCTTCTGCCTTGCTGGTGTAGGCACCCCCAAGCTAGTGTGTTATTTAACATAGATAACTGCAACAACAGGTTCAATTTCCAGTTTAAAGGATGTTAATTTGACAGCATTTCAGTGTCCTCTGCGTTAGGTATCATTGTACATTATCCAGCTGATTGAGATGCTCCTTTACTACAGTTTAAAGTTGCGAGGCTCATATTCCTCAATGCTAGTGTCATGCACCTTTTTGACTACATCACCATCACGTTATTCATTGAGTGTAATAGAACACTAATTGAGATTTCTCAATTGAATTTGAAGTCACAATCAAGTTTGCAAATATTGAATGTCTGGTTTAAATTATTTTATTTCTGATAAGAGTAGTCAGCTGAATTATCTTTGTTATTGACCTATTTTGTGTTGGAAAACAAACAACGATAATAGTAAAAGTTTTTATGTAATATATTAGGTAGCAAATCAGGGAATATTTACTTGCTGTAAATCCTCAAATTAGCTGCCTTGGGACTTATTTACTTTGATATATTTAGATGGGGGCTTATTTGTATGAGGAGGGGTTATAAAATTATCTGAAACATACCACATAAAAATTTTCAAAATTTCTCTCCTTTTGTAATAAAAAAGAACAATTTAAGTATAAGAGGTAGTATGTAATCTCTATGATTGGTCTGGTAAAATATTTCCTTCCTACTGATTATAAAGTGGCAAAAAGGAGCACAAGTACGTTTCAATATGAATTACAAAGTGGAATTTACAACTCCAATACAAGGATATCACATATAAAGAAACATGGTGCCCTAAAATAGGAGAATTTGTCCAGTAAGGATGATCAAGAAAAGGTCATGCACTATGACCTTGTTGCAATTGGTGTTTTTCAGTTAGCATGCCATGAAAAAAGCTAGTAATAAGTTGGTCATATTTCAGTTGAAATTTGTCAACTGATAAGCTATTTTCTCGATTCTACAATTATGAACACCATGAATGCTGTAGTTACTGAGAAAAGAAGACAAGAAAATTGGTTTAGTTGTTTCAGTTAAGTATATTGCATACACAGTGAACCAAACATGTTCCCAGATATTGGTGACAAAGCTGCTAGAAGAACAAAATCATCACAAACTTACTGTACATAACAAGGGCACTATAAATAAACTGCATATTTTAATCAGTAACACCTTTATGAGGATATTATTTATCATGGCCAAATGCATGAATTTTTTTTGGTAACTCCTCAAAGCACCAATGGGAAAATCAGATGACTAAAATCAACATTTTAACATTGGCAGCTTATTCAAGGGGGCTTATTAACGATTTTTAGGTATAGAGTGGGGCTTATTTGAGAGACAGGCTTATTCAAGGGTTGGAGCAATTTGAGGATTTATGGTAATTGTTGTCTTCTTAGTAGTCAGCATCTTTCATTTCTCAATATAAATTGTATTTAAATTGTGTTTTGTAGATTTAGTCGTCTATATCAGAAGCACAACACAGTATCATTTTGCACCATTAGTATCATAATAATGATGACTGATGATTCATAAATGATGAAAGTGTATTACATATCATGCAGTGCATATGGAAGGAAAGCAAGAAGATTATGGTATGTTGCATTCTTGAAATTAACAGGCAGGGCATTTAGTTTTGTGAATATTTCTTCTTTTGCTTCAGGCATTTCACATAACAGTGGCTAGCATTTTTACTTCAGTTGTACAGTATTTCCTCGATTATCCGTCTCTCGATTAACCAGCCCTCGATTAACCAGCCCCTCCAGAGGTCATGGATAATTATTATCCGCCCTGATATTCGAATTTCTGCATGCTGGTGTGAAGAATTTTAACACATTTGTGGCTGGCCAGGACCATTCAAATTGCACGAAAACATCATCAAGTGCCCATCAAAACAAGCATGAATTGACAGTTTTTTTGCATAATGTACCACTTGTTACAACATACTTTTTATTTTGGAACAATATTTATGGATTAAAATTAACCAGTCTTTTTTGATTATCTGCACCTGTCCTGGAAAAGCCCGTGCCCACAGTGGCCGGATAATGGAGGAAGTACTGTAATAGATATTATTGTTAATTAAATCTTAAAAGTCAAGTTCTGAAATGGTTTTCTGTATTGTGAGATTTTATGCTTAATTTTTTGGGAGTTGATGGAATTATTAAAAGTGCTATGTATTGTATTTAAGTAGCGTAAGGGAATGTATGCAGTGTTTACAATTGTAGTGGTTTGGCAACTGAAAAGAATGGAAGGGAGTGCTTGGCGTCATAAATTCAGCACTTTTGAAGCTGGCAGAGTTGTACTAAGAATTGACTAAAGAGAACATTGAATGAAATAATTAGAAAAGATCTAAAAGAAAGGAAAGTCACTAAGCAAACAGTGGTGGACACTTCATGATTTCTTCGGGAAGGAGTAAACTCCTGACACTCGTAAGAAGAGATCAATATCTCACATTTTGGATAAATTCAACATTACAGTTTCATTGAGTAGATCTGAAAAATGCAGATTTGAGGCCCATTTATGTATTATGTTGTATTAAAATGCAACATCAACTGTTAAGAAGGGCATTTCTCCAAACTAAAACAGGCGTTTTCCAGAGCTGGAGAGACATGTTTCCTTGAGCAAAATAGGGTGTGGTTAAGAAAATCTTTCCTGGCATTGGCCCCCAGATGCCTTTATTTTCTTAACCGCCACACTACCCCATCCCACCCCAGTGGCTAGTGCCACCACTGTAGTCTTGATCTTTCTTCATTGATGACTCTGGTTATTGATTTCCTTTGGTGTTTTGCTTGCTTTGTGCTACATACATAATATTTGTGTCTTGGCCAGGCTGTTTGTGAAGATTATGTAGCTCTCCTTCAGAGACCTATGCACAGTTTGTATATCCTAGTGCATCTGTTACATGTCTTTGCTCTTCTGTTGAAACCTTTTTTCTCTAGAGCTTAAGTTGATCTGGTTTGAAGCCTTCTGTTTCTTTTGACATTAATCTTGTTATGGTCCATCACTGTGTGCATTGTAAAGTCCATCACTGTGTGCATTGTAAAGTCCATGTCTGTGTGCATTGGAATATTTCTTGCAAGAATGAAGACAATCTGGTATTTGCAGTAATTAAAGAACAGCAAGCATTGTGCTCCTTCCTTGACTGAACAAGAGAGAAAATTACACAGAACAGCAGCTCCATACATAGACAAAATAATTTTGCATATTTGCACATTGCTATCACGCAGATAATTGTTCATGCAAAAAGTCAACATTATCTAAGTAAACAAATAAAATTTTTAAATTAAAAACTAGGTATTCATGTGGATTCACGTGAATTCAATGGTGGTTGGCCAAACCACGTCACAAAAGACAAGGTATTCATGTGGACAGGCACATGATTCATGTGAGGCATGGGTGACCAGTCCAACTCAGGATGTTATCATTTTTAGCCAACATGTGCTCTGTTTTTCTGATGGTCTATGTTACTGAGTCTTGGAGATCCACAGTGTCTGTTCTGTATATACAGTAAGGTCCAGCTGTCTGGTGTAAAAGATGTTTCTGCTGTGATGGCAATACCTCGAACTCTGCTAATGAAGTATTGCATGCTAATTATATCTTTATTGTCAGAGACAGTCCTTACTACCTGACAGCTTGACAAAGAGTTCATTCTTCTCTTGGTATCTGCCATTGTAAGATGAATACACTCGAACAAAGTTGAGGATGTACTGTTCAATCTCATTGGTGGAGTTCTCAAATAACATTGGTCAACACAACTTTCCTGCCAGGCTCTACTCCAATCTACATTACCTAATTTTATGGTGCTGATTTCAAAAATACCATCAATTTTTTCCTAGCACGTCAGGGATTTTTGTACAAATTTTGTCAAATTTACATAATTTTAGTAAAATTCCCTATATTTATTAGGTTTTGGTGAACACTGATGCCTACATGATTTTCTGTGCTGAAAAGCATACTATAATTCCGATCTGTCAACATTTTCAATAGCTACCTCATAAGCTTAAGGAGGAGGAGTATCGATAGATGGGGATTTTCTGAGTCCCCCCTGCACGCATTGATAAACATTTTAATCGCATGACCTTTGTGATAAGTGTGAATGCAGTAATTAACTTTGTGGGTTATTAATCTGTAACTGGGTCACTAATTTAAGTTTCTAGCAAATAAGGAACTATTTGAAGGACTGACGAGTGAATCGAAATGTTGACAAAACAACTTCCGAATTGAAAACATGGCTCACTTTCAGTTTTTATCGATGATGAATTTAGAGCTTTGGAAGAAAATACTACAAGCTTTAATGCAAAGTATTGTAATTATAGAATAGCTAAATGTCAAGATGCTTAGAATCTGCAAAAAGGACAAAGATTCTTTCTGCTTTAACTGTGGTGAGTTTGCTTTCAAAGCAAACAGAAAGACAATTGGCTAGTTCTACAAGAAATCTTACTACATAGGCAGGAGCTGTATCGTGACATGGGTCGTATGCTTAGTATGAGCTTACTACAATTACTTCAAACTAGCACTGTGTTTGTTGGGTACTACACATATCTGACACTGATGAAGGCTTAAGCCGAAACACAGAAAAAATTAATGAATTTCCCCTCACCCACCGCTGGGTTTCGTCTCGTAATACCAAAGACTTTGAAAGTTCTTCACCAAATCTTTGTGCCGTGATGGCACAGAGGTTTGAGCTTTGGCTTTTGAGTCTTAGGGTTGCAAGTTCAAACCCGGTCGGCTCCCACTTAGTGCAGCTAACTGTGGTAATGCTCCACTCTTTATGAATATATATAAAGCACTGTGTCTTTTGAGGTATTACAAATATCTGACACTGATGAAGGCTTAAGCCGAAACAGAGAAAAATGTAATGAGTTTCCCCTTACCCACTGCTGGGTTTCATTTCGTGATACCAAGGACTTTGAATGTCCTTCACCAAACCTTTGTGCCGTGATGGCACGGAGGTTTGAGTGTTGGCTTT
>JANTCA010084356.1:12766-60502 GCA_024741275.1 Chironex yamaguchii | reverse complement strand
CTGCTAAGCAAAAAATCCATAAACTCTCTAAGTAATGAATACCATTTGAGTAATTTAAAATCATCTTATGTTATAAGTAGATTCTGTGATGTAATATAGGTTCAAGCTATAATATTCTATGTAATTTTAAGTTTATGACACTAGTTGCTTTAATGTTTGTCTCTTTGTATATGATAGCTTTAGCATATTTCATTTTCCTTTTTTTAACCAAGTCCTTTAGTAATAGTGTTTCAAATACTTAATCAAATGTTAGACATTTGAGATATATAATCATAGCTCAAATAAATTATTGCAAGACATTAGTATGGCCATATTTTGCAATCGCCTCCAGCTCTGGCCTCCAGCTCTGGCCTCCAGGTGCATGTTGGCTAGGCCTGTCATATAGATCGCCCTGGGCTCACCCAATGTGGTCTTTTTGTTGGCACAATCGGTACATTGGTTTTGTGATGGAACATTCAAAGTGGTTCCAGAAATATTTTACTGGCTGTACACAATCTGTGCAAAAGTAGACACAAATATATTTCTGTGCCTCCATGCTTTGTTGCCAAACAAGACCAAGATTACATACGAACGACTGTTATGCAAAATGTCAAACATCACCAACATGGCACTACCAACCAGTGCTTTGATCAATTTCGACAGGGCGGCATCAAATTTATAGCCTCCAAACAATCTTCTTTTCAAAGGACCTATAGGAGAATACATCGGAAACTGGTCAATATCTTGACCTTGCATAATTCCAAGCTGCAGCAAAGATCATCATCAACTTTAATTAACTTCTCATGGTTGTCTTCACCATCTATCTATTATCAATAACCAGTCGCAAAAGATGTTATGCAATTAACACATTTCATACACAAGGCAGGAGAGAAAAAGTAACTCAACTCATTTACAAATATTTGGTGATGTATATACTCTAATATACTCATTTACTTTGCTGCTCCATGCCATGCAACCAAATGATTATTAGCTGTTTACATTATGTGATGTAAAACTTTATTGATTGTTCATATGTGTATGCAGTGAAGTAACTTACACTACAACCGGAATTGTGTAGTCAAGTCAGTAATAAAATTGCAATGACAAACATTACATAAAAACAATGTTTGGGATCAGAAAAGACTGTGCACTTCATTATCAAGACAAGACATTTTTGACACCTTTATGAAGGGCTTGAAGGCCAATCTAACATATTCAATTTGCACTCAAATCTATATCCTTCTTCACAAATTGCATACCATGCAATAACTTCATTTTGACATTTTAGGCTTCCTTAAATCAATAAACATTCACATTTTGCTTGACTCAATTTATATGAGATTCACAAATTTTGTACCTAATTTTCATCCTTACAATGTAACAATCATTTGTGCATCAGTTTGCATATTAAATAAAATTAATCTGATGCAGGTTCAGAGTCTTCAACAAATTTCACATCCAACAACTGAATGTGCTTAAATTCTCCCACTTTCTCGTTTTCTTCACGTTCAGTTGTTCCATCTTCATTAGCTTCATTCATATCATTTGCTTCATTTATACTCACAGGTGTAGGTGCAAAGTCACTTAGTCCTGCATCAAAAACAACACTGCTATCAACAGAAGCAGAATGTTCAGATGAATCTGATTTCTTATATAAACCACTATTTGAAAGTTGATTGTCATTACCCTCATCACATTTAGCATCAATAGCACCTGCATAAAAACTGTTATCTCCATCTCTTGTACCATGGTTAGTTTCAATTTCGTCACAGTCATCCATCTTGTCTATTTTTGATTCACTTGTGACATTATCACAAATCTTGTTTTCCACTGCATTATAAGCATCAAGCTCTGTCTCCTTAATAGTATTGACTTGACTGACCTCTAAATCTCCATTTTCATCAAGATGAGAATACTGGTCAGATAATTCTTGAATTGCATCAGCTACCCCTGCAAGAAAAACAAACATTTGGAGCATTTAGTTTAGATGGTGTTTACTGCAAGATTGTTGATTTGCTACCAAACATTCTGCACCAAGTAAACATTATCTTACAGCTAATCAAATCTATATTTATAAAAGATACTATGGGCCTATGGTCACTGTTATTCAAGTGAAAAACATATACAATTACATTAATGGCTTCAAAAAATGTTTGCTTGAAGTTTCAAGGACCGCAACTAACCTTGTAACCAAGAATTAAGAAGTGTGGTGTGGTAAATTAAATTTCTTAGTGCTTAGTGCATGAACATCCGTGAAAGCAGTTTGCCTGAGTTTTTCTTACTAATTGCACTGATGGTCATTTTCACTATAGCAATGGTATACAAATTAAACAGTGAAAAATAACAGTCAAAATAAATATCAAATTCACTCCAGTTACAGCTTGGTAGTGGTCTGTGTGAAGATGTTTATGAATGACCTTGTACATAATATAATACAAAAACAGTATTACTTATTAAATATATATCAACATATAACGGGACTACATAGCGTTAAATTCTGTTAATAGAGTAATAATGATACACTAATACAAAACTACCATATACCATTATCTATGCATGTACACAAATGTAACAGTCACATGGGAAATAAAATTTATTGCCCCTATCAACTGTAACAGTACAAACTGACAAGCGATTTATAATTATCTTCTCTATTAATGACTACAATGATTCCTTCTAAGGACAAGCTTAATTATACATTTTCTTTAAGTGATAAAGCATTCTTTTAAATTGCTTGCCAGAAAAAGACATTTTTTATAGATAAAAAGAAGTTAAAACAATAAAATCAAGTTTCGTGATGTGCTTAATAAGAAAAAGGGCATAGGATTTGTGGAACCAAAGATAGTTTATATTTATTTCCAATTACAGCATGAAAGAAAACATTAAACAGGTCTTACGCATAAACTGTGGTGGATACTGTTGCTTCAGTTTTACTTTTAGTGCCCTAAATAAAAATCAAAAAAAGGATCAATTACAACTTTTCAGTCATACCAGGCCAGAATATAAAAGAGAATAAATTCGGCATTCAATGAACCATACCTTAACCATACTACTATGCTACACTTAATGCACCCTGTAACTACTTCATTTCGTACCTTATCCTTCTGTAAATAAGGTCCAAATCTTTCTTCAAATTACAAAGTACTTTCACATGGTTGGTGAATTTTACTTGAGCATCTTGGTATGTCCTGTCTGCAACATCATTAAATCTCTTCACAAGCTCATTGACCTCCTCATATTTTCTTAACCTGTGGTGGATGATAAAAATAAGAGAATCACATCAAGATAGAAATTATTCTAGTGCAGGAATTAAAGTTTTTTCTATTTGGGAGGAATAGACATTTGTATTTTGGGCAATACTGTAATATCAACAATTGAATAGTTTACAAATATTGAGATTGGCATATAATAATAAATCAAATTTGATCTTAAGTAACATGCTAAATCAATGTATAAATAAGTATCCTGCCTTCAAAATTTGTGACATTGCACTAAAAATATACTTAGAACCTTATTTTGTTTAACATTCTTTTGAGAATGAATCATCAGAAAGGAGAGTATAGATATATGGCAACCTATTGACAAAACACAAAAACCAAAACTAGCAAATTATAAACAATAAAAAATAAGACAAAAATAAAATGAAAAACAAAGCATTATTTGGAAGAGTCCAACTGAAATATAATTTTTTTTTTTTACAAAGTCCTGCTTTGATTGTTTAATGTAGACAGACTTAAAAAAAACTTAGGTGGGTAGATGATCTACCTATGTCATTATCCTTATACATTTTCGTGCAATTTGAATTTTGTAGTAAATGTTGGCCTATGGCAGAGTTGCGTGTTTTGACAGTCATTTTCGCTTTGCAAGCACAAGTTGGCTGTTCTCTACGAGGAACTGATGCTTGGTGTACACTACCTTGAACATGTTGCTTGCTATGTACCAATCTTCACACTGGCACAGAAATGCATAGTTTTTTTTCATTTTCTCTTTGTTTTTTTTGCGATGATGGTGATGACAGTAATGTTTATAATTGGCTATTTTCAATCCATGTTTCTTATAAAAAAGTTGCCATCTGGACTTCACTTTTTAACAATTCACACTCTGAAGATTGACAGATGAAAAAGGATTAGATGTATGTTTTTAGCGCAATGTCACACATTTTTATGAGGTTTGTAACACAAATAGATTTTCCAAACATTTTTTCTCTTGTGGAATTCAATTTGCACAAATGCTAAAGGCAAGAAGTTATCTTCCCTTAATGCCATTACAAGAGACACACATGAATCTAAAAGGAAGAAATGAGAATGACCATGGAGGACCCGGACCTCTAGTGTTGTGAAATCAATTATCTTAATTGTGGTCAAACATGGTGACAATGACGAAGAAATGTGTCAAGGGAAACTGCTCATACTATCAGGGGATAAGCCATCTCTCGATTGCCAAAAAGATCCTTTCTTCCATCATCTGTGGTCACCTACAAGATTACTATGAATCCATGATCTGAGATCAGCATGCTTGCTTTCTACAAGGTGGTGACTGTACTGACCAAATTTTTGCACTCAGGCAAGCATTAGAATGTTGTCATAGATTTGCAAACCAATCATCATGTGTTTGAGTTTGCTGCTGCTTTTCACAGTATTTACAAGACCTTAAAGTGGGAAATGCTAACATGATGCAGAATACCAAAAATGTACACCAACATTCTAAGAGACATGTATGAGACCCGATGTTGCCATGTTATAACCCCTGATGGGATGTCTTCTATGTTAATAGTCCAGAGTGGTGTACCTCAGGGTTGGATTCTTTCACTGGTCCTCTTCAAGAATTTTCTGGATTATGAGATGGCAAGAGTGTTGCAACGAAATACCAATGGAATTAACCTGGGACTTGATTATTTCTCTTTCTCAAACCTTGCCTATGCAAGTGTTAGCTCTAATCCAACAGGGCAATCAATCTATGTAGCACCTCTTGGAAAGCCTGGCTACGGAATAGGGTCATGTTGGAATGAGCATTGGAAAAGCAAAAACAAAGGCTATGGATATTCACATTGACCAGCTCCTGAACTTCACCATCTATGGACAGCCAACTGAGACTGTGTCAAACGTCTGCTACCTGAGTTCCGTTATTGCTTGTGATCAAATTTCTCAATTTAGTGATGTTTGCAATGTTTGGTCATATTGCCAAAAGAGTATGGGTTCGATGGGAGATCAGCACAAGTCTGTATGTGCATCTTCAATGTCTGTGTAGCATCTGTCTTACTCTATGGCTGAGAGAGTTGGGTCCACAAAGCTGTGAGACAGAATAAGGTATTTCATATGAGGGTTCCTAGCATGCAAGTTAGACATATATGCCGCAATCAACCAAACATAAGGGAAAATGCAAAAAGGCCTGGTTCAGAAGGTTAGGGCATGTAATCCATATGCCACGAGATTGCATATGCTCTAGGCAATTCTCTGTGCTCACGCCACACAAATGGAAGTGCCTCAAAAATGCTGCAAGAAAAGCATGGGAATTAACAGTCGTTAGCAATCTGAACTTTCTAAAGGATACCTACTGAGCAAGTACAAGATCAGCATTGATCATTCAAGACCTAGTTAGGGAGAGAGAGCAAAGGAGACAACTTGAGCAGTTGGAGGGTTTGTTGTCTGACAACAGATAATGCTGTTGAGCTCAAGAATAAACTAAGGTATGTATGGTACACTTTGCCTCAACTGGACATTTGTAATTTATCTTCTACAGCAATATTCCCCACGTTAAAAAATCTATAAGCTGCATGATCCCTTTCAGAAAGAGAGCTACGCAGCCATCTTTTCTTGCCTACAGTTGGAATTCATGGTTGCAGATGCAAACTGTGAGTACTTAGACAAGGCGAAATACATAGAAAAAGTAATTTACATGAATTAAACTTCTTCACCCTTCCAGACTAACCAGTCCAACAGGTTTGTCATGGTGTTGCAAATTAATCCATGCCATCTTTAGTAGTTCCCTGTAACTTCTAGTGCATCGTCAAGACATCATGCCATTGTCCAGTTTTGATGGCATGATTGAGTATGTCGGAATGTCAATTCCACATGGTTATACGTCATTGCCATGTTTTTGAACACCTCCTCTTAGTCATTGGCATCCAGGAAGTTTGTTTCAGAAGAGAACATTTAGGTAGGTGGGTATCAGGTATCCTCAGGGTATGACTGAGCCAGGTTTGTCACCGAGGTGTCGTATCACCCAAGCTGAAGGCAGGATTGTCAATGCACACTCTGTCACACAACCACACTCCTAGTATCCTTTGCCAGCACATCCTTTTGGTGATTTCCACATGTGACAAGTCAGACTCAGGGGCAGCGCTGGGGTGTAATCCAGGTAATTGCTGATTACCTTTTTTTCAACAATTCTTTATGAAAAAGATCTTTTTCATTTTCACAAAATGATACAAAAGAGGCCATTTTCAATGCTTTGAACCTTTGTTGCGTTACAATCACGAAGCAGAGCTTTCAAGGTGTCCTCTTTGGAGTATACTGACTCACAAATAACAATAATTAGCTGTTCATCTTTCTGCATACAGATTAGATTGGCAACATGCTGGTTAGGTGAGGCCCAAAAGTAATCGTCGTCTTTCCTGATTACCTCACCTTTGTTTTTGTGGGCGTCATGACGTAATTCTCTATGGAACAGATTACATTAAAACAGAGAGCGCCTCGCAGCAACATAGTCATTCTGCAACCTGATTACCCTAACACTGTTGGTCTTTAACAATCATTTCAGACTTATTGCCATGGATCGAGTCTTGGGTAACGAGTATAGATGGGGGTTTCGAAGATTTTTTCACTACGTGCAGCACAAAATGACTTAAATCATGAACAGTGATTACGCTTGAAGAAGGATGGAAGACCATGTCCGAGAATAAAGTATGGGGGAAGAACGAGTGATTTGGTGTGCAAGTCTTTTTCATGGATTTGTGGCAGAGAAAAGGAGGAAGGCATATAAACGTTTTACAGTTGGCCCTGTCTAGTGATGGGTGACATATCAATAAGCCGAATTATATCAAATAAAACTGTTTTGACAGCATTAACTAGGTCCGAGTCTCATAAACATTTGTGGCACAGCTTTAAAACAACATCAAAAAACTGTGATCTATGGTCATTTGACATACACGAGAAAAATCTCTTAGGTCAAGGTAGTCAAGTCTACCAGCGATTACCTTGCCCTTTTGACGGCTCGGAGTGCTGAGACCAGACACAAAGCTGTTCCAATGAAGCAGAGCCGCTAGCCTATGGTCTACTATCGGATGCAACAGGGTGTGGCCTTATAATAAATGAAATATGGGTGCTTCCTTAGGTAAAAAGGGGCATGGCCAAAAGCACTTGTAAGCGAAATTGATTACCTATATTCCTTCACTCCGAGCAACCCCTTGTCGGACTGCATTGCTGCCTGTGTTTCAGCTCCATACAGTAACACCGACTTAACTGATGTGTTGCATACCCTTGCTTTCATGTAGGTTGAGATTCATCAAGTAAATGGAAGGTGTCCATTGCTTTGCCAATTAACAAAGACATATACTTCCATAGAGGCAGTTCTGGACAGGGTGACTTTGCTGCCCAAATACCAAAAGCTTTCCATAGTTTCAAGCATTTGGCCATGATGACTGACTGATGGTAGAGTAGGTTTGTGTCTCACCTTTGTTATTGGCTCACTGATGGTCAGCCCTAGTTTGGTAGCATTGTGAGACAGAGCATTAAGTAACTGCTGCATGTTGCTTTTTGTCTTAGCAAAGAGTGCAATGTCATCCTCAAAATCCAGGTAAGGCAGTAGAGATCCAGACAACATTATTAGGTATTACAAACACTAGACACTTCAGTCATTCCCCATTCTAGAATTAAGTCTACCACAACATTGAATAGCAATGGAGGAAGAGGTAATCCTGGTTGGACACCTTAGTGTGTTGAATGGCAAGGTTAGTTTTCTGTATGTACACTCATCATCACATGATACAGTGCTTTAATGATATATAGGAAACTTCTTATACCTTTGCTGCCAAGCACATCCCATATTGATTGTCATAGCTCAGAGATGAAAATCAGTAGTTTTTCATTTCATCCAAGGAATACCTTGGAAAAGAAACTTTCCATTGTTGTTATTCTAGCTTTTTAAAGAAATTCTGTTTGCACTTTCTACTGTTTTACAATATCTACAACCAAATGGGAGTTATTAACAAAATTATGAACGGTTGTCACAAAATACATCTAGCCTGACTTGAGTTCCAAGGCAAAACAGCTTTGGTATATCTACCTCCCTCTCATTCTTTGAACTTACTCAATCTGTGCTAATTTATAGTTCACAGCAAGATAGGAAAACTTTATCACCCAGAAAACTCAAATTGAAAAACTTCCTCAAAAGTAAACATTAACACTAACATATTTACAAACTGGTCACTTTAGAACCTGCAACAACACAAATCGCTTAATATCTTTCAAAAAAGCTCCTTCGTAAAAGAATTCCACAAATAGATCTTATTTACAATTCACTCTTCCGCAACAGTTTAAAAGGTCCTTATCACTACATAGTAAATACGCTAAGTCCTATAACTACATCTACCCTTTTATTTCATAATATGGTCTAAAGTTCTGCATGGCACTCAAAGTTCCAAAAACCCCTTAAAACTAATGCTGGCAGATACAGGATTAATAACGAAGGACTTTTGATACCAAAACGTTTCAACTGAGTCGGTAGTCTTTTGTCAAGTACCGTTACCATCACAATACATACGTTTTTCGTTGCTTTTGTATGATCTCCCTTACATCATTTTCATCAACAAGCGAAGTAAGTACATGGGAACCACTTTGTTCCATTTCTATTTAAATAGATCTTTTGAATTGTTTAAGCCGCCTTCGTCCATGCTACTGAATTGAGTAATGGCCAGTCGCAGCGGACCACAAAAACCATTTTGTTTTATCCTCGTCTAGATAAACTCTCTTTCATGACATTGACGAGTCAGACATGGCAACATCTGACATAACCATGGCAACAAAGTTTGGCTGAGGCGTTGCTACTTGAGTTGGTTACTAATACACAACGTTGACAATCATAAGAAACCTGTGTGGTGCTCTGCCATCAAAACACGAACTTAGTAAAGGAGGCAACCTGAGTGCAGGTCACTCCCAAAACTAGCGATTTATTCTACCAAAGTTGATTACAAAGCAATATGGGAGACGTTGCTGTGGAGGAAAATGCCAAACCAATTATTGCAGCCAGAGAACGAGGTAAGCTTGAAGCCTTTTGCGGTAACAGTGTCACAAGTCTAGTCTCAGATCGGTCGATTGGCTTCAGAAAATTTGTTAGTATTATTTTATTCAGTAAAAGTAAGTCACCCTGCTTTTTCTTTGACTTTTACTCCTTTTGTATTTGTTCATACGCGTCCCTCCATTACTTGTAGCTTTTTCAGCAAAACAGCTGGCCGATCGAGTGACGGCATGGTGAATGCTTTGATTTGAATCCCCTCACCTAAGTGATGACCTTTTATTTTCAAACGATTTGCATGTTTGTCTTGGATTTCGAAGGTACTTGATAGCGGAAAGGTGGTTAAGGGACTGTTAGGTTGTGGAGATGATATGCAGAAAGTAAGCTCTCACACTTAAATTTTCTCAGTAACACATTACAAGGTTGGTAACAGACACTATGTTAGTGCATAGCAACGCATGACAACGTAGTGATTATTGTCCAGAAAGGTCAGACAAGAATTTACAATTTGTTTCAAAGATCAAGTCGTATAAGGATTGATGCATGAAACGGTTATTTTTTACAGGTCCAGGACCAGGTCGTTATGGTCTACCATCAACAGTTGGATTTGTTACCCACGACTTTACGAAAAGGATGGGCCCGGCCTACTCCTTCGGACACCGCTTGGAAAATAGCAGTAAGTATGCCTTGGAGATTCCTAGTTAAATTTTGTTATTAATCTTTAGTATGTCTAATTTCAAATAATCAATATTCTCGTGACCTCTGATGAGACCTTAGTAGGTTATTGAATAAACATTACCTGTCTCTGTAATCATAGAATCTAAGCAGTAAATCTGGCTTGCAAGTACCCACATTAAGGCCATATATTCAGTATCTTTACTGTGGTAACCTGTAGTGGTCTTTCATAAGCATGGAGTTGTACTTTTGTTTTTTACATTAGACCACCCTATCTAATCCTGTATGACCCTTTTTCAAGTTTCTTCAAGTTTATCTTTCATTTTCTTTCAGCACTTTTTCGCATTGATATAGAACAAACGATAAACTTCTTATCTTTCCTTTATAGTTTCATTGCTAACATATATAGATCGTAATTTCACTTGGTAGGACCAATTTGATTTGCAAAGTTAACACACCTCTCTCTTTTGACAGTGTTTAGGAAAGACTGTAGTCCTGGGCCTGGATATTTCATCAATCCGGTTATAAATCGCTTTGGTAGAGATGGAAACCCTTCCTACTCTATTCTAGGACGTCAAAAAGATCCAAGTAAGTTACATTTAAATTAATGTCTTAGTGTGGTAATTTGTTGAACATGTGGTCTCCGTAGCACGATAGTTAATGACCGTGTGATCAAGTGTGAGAGACAGTTGACAGATATGACGCTAATTTTTGGACACACGCTTATTACTAAGGCCTTCTTATTGAGTTCCGTCGTCTTTAGTGAATATTTTCAAGGATTGCATTTCTTTTTATCACTTCATCGCATGTTGTATAGTTTACTTTGTTATTAGGATCCGAAACGGATGGTTTCTATGTACAGCTCATCCTTCGCAACCAGAAATAAGTAATTCCTTTCTTGAATAACCATAGACAAAGGGTCGTTTTTATAAATAGCTGGTATGAGGATAGAAGTATTTTTGTTTTTGTTCAATGAGAATTCACACAAGAGGCACAAAAATAACAGCGTTATGACTGAGCGTCGTTAGTGGGTTTTATCTGTCTGCATTTTATCTGCAATGTAAATAATTAATCAGTTCTGTGGGAAAACTGTGATCTGTATAAAATAAAGTTGAAGCACTATGCAGATCAGATCTATTTTTGACGCGCATTTTATGCTGAGATTAACTTGGTTAGTGGGAATTGATTTACTAACACCTCATTGCTGATGCTTTGTAAAAGATAGTGGTGCATCGCCATATTTTTGTAGACCGAATTATAGCATCATTACTTAGTACAAGCTGTAGTTTTTATGCGCTTTTTAACCATGTAAGCAATGAGTTTATGTATGACTGCTTCGCTTTTAAGAGTAGGTCCCATCAATAACTGCCTTTGGTTCATTTTTATGCCAGGATGATCCCTTTTGGCTTCCTTCCAATGTAGTTGCGTGAGAGTTTTCTTTTCACAAAGTGCCTTCGCGCATAATGCTGGTTGCCATTTGGGCAAAAACATGATCAAAGTGATACACTATCGCTGTGTCTTCAAGGGAGCTTCATGTTTGGCAGAAAGTTATCTAATTAGTATAGTGGGAACATCAAAACTTGAAGAAATCTCACATTGTCTGAGTTCGCCTTCAAAATCAATGTGTGCCTTCACAGGGTCATTTGCATTTTGTATATTCTAAAGCCTCGTTAAAACTCGTTCGACGTTGCGACCCTACATTTGTTGAGCAAGTGATAGGTGATGTTGAGTGATGTTCAATAGTGGTGTGTAAAAAGCTCTCAACAATTTGACTGAACTTCAGAACTTTCGACTTTTGAGGATCCAATGCGAGGCAAGTCTCTCTTAAGGCACAATCTTTTGGGCGCTAATATTTTGAAATCCTGAAGTGGTTAACGTTCAAAATGGGCCTTCAAAGTTTAGTGCGCGACCGCCGACTGAACATTGTTGAATGCAGTGTTAAAACGCTCTCATCATCTCTGCAACAACACCTAGGACTGTTCAGTCGACCACTGAACATTTTTCGATTCCCTCAAACTTCACTCACCATTGCTGAACACCGCTCAAGATCACTGACCATTACTTAGCAGGGCGTTAAAACGCTCTCAACATTTGCTCTCTCCAAATGTTGAGCGATGTTCAGACAAATGTTGAGAGCGTTTTGAAGGTGCTTAACAAAGCTTGTCGTATTTCCTGTGCAAATCGCCTCATTGGGGTACTAAGAAGTCTCAACTCTTGACTTTCAATTAAATTATTCCCCTTGTACATTAATATGATGTTTTTTCTGCTTAGACACATTTAAGACTCCATCTCCTGGTGCATACTCGCCCGAAAAGGTACATCCCCAAGGTGAAAGACATGCTCCAGCATACTCCGTTGGGGCCAGAACCAGATATCGAAAACGTAAGTAGTCCTTGGTATTTGTAAATCAATATGCCCGATGGTTGACTTGCTTGCAGAATTGTATCATCTAGTAGTAATTCACTAGTACGATTTAAAAGAAATTAAGTTAGCCTATGTTGCCAGCCTTGGTTGACTTACAGATTGCATTCAAAATAGTGACTTTTCTTGTCTGAAGCATACAGAATAACATTATATTACAAAGTTAAAGTGGAAGTCGATAAGACAACAAAGCGTTGTCGACTATAACTCCTCTGTGTCGTAACTGCTCCAATCAGATACGTAAGATTGTTTCGACTGGGTAAATTGAAGATCATTGGTGAGCTTCCAAGTTTTGTACTGGTCTTTATTAATGCTGTGACCCAGTAATCACTCTTTGTATTTTTGTATACTTTTTCAGGCGACACGACACCTGCAGCCAACTCATACACACTACCAGCTTTATTAGGAAGTAAAATCCCCAATCGTAAGGCCTCAGCTGCTTTTTCAATGACTGGAAGAGCAAAAGCTGGCGGCTTTTCAGAGGATCTTGCCAAAACACCTGGGCCTGGGAGGTACCACGTATTGGATCCGAATACAGTGAAAAAGAAGCCCCCAGCATACTCAATGTTAGGACGAAGCTACATGCCAGGAGGTAAGATCCATGCTATTCAATTACTGCCTTTCTTCTGTTTTTATTAGTGCTGATGGATTTTTTCACATTGTTATTCCATTCCACTCTAAATTTCTAAATTACCATGGATTTATAGTTAGCTTAACTCTTTGCTTGGTTGAATAGAAATTGTTACATTCGCCCTATACATATTCTTTAGTAGGTACTTCCGTGCATCTGTTAGAGAAGATCCCAGTCACCTTTTCTGATGACCTTTCCCCAGCAGGGATTGTATTCACTTCTTGACCTATTTGTTGTATTAAAATAAATCTCAGTACCACCGGAATAATGCACCATGCAGCGAGGAGGAGTCTTTGCTGTCGTACACTAAGTCACCAATGTCAAAGCAGCAGTACTAAGAGAGGAAATTAATCATTTAGCGGATAGTATATATGTTTATTCCTTTTTATCTTTTCATTAGACTCAACACAAAAGCCTGGACCTGGAGCTCATCACCCTGAAAAAGTCACCGCGAACCGACGAACAGCCCCATCTCATTCTCTTGGAATAAGACATTCGGAATTTGTCACACCTTTAATTATTGATGTCAGTGACTAAATAGGATCTAAATATAAACATTGTAATATAACATAGAAAAGTATCTGCTTAATTCTGTCACGAATTTTTCATTTTTGAATTTAAAATACGGAAGGCTTGGTGGTGGTGATTCTGTTATAAATTTTTGAGAAAAGCAATTGTAAATAATGACACCATGACGGGAGAGGAGCGTGGCTGATAAGAAAGAACAATGAAACGATCAGATTTTAACATTTTTGTAAATGAATTGAATAGCGATCATAAACTATCATTATGGGTAAGTAGTAGTTTTCCTGTCGACATAAGCTTTTGTTGATACGAGTCAAATATACGTGAGGGAGATACAGGTTCAAAGATACATCACTGTGTTTTGCTAATACCTTCTGATTATCAGGATTCTTTGTGCAAAGCAAACTTTTGTATCTAAATGGCCATTTCCCTTGGTTGACAAACATTTGGTGCCACAGGACACTCGCCATGCAAGGGTTATTCTAGGGTTTGAATTATGCTTAAATTTGGCAGCTCTTGGTCTGCTTATTTCAGTTCATTGCCATTAAAATCCTGGGGATGATGCCAAACAAATTGTACATTTAAACCTTTCCTAATTCGAATGAAACTAAATATGCTTAGAAATAATCTCATCGACGTAACTTCTCGTCTGATGCTAATCACCTGGTTTTGTCAGAATAGTTTAATGGAAAATGATACTGAATTTGTAGTGTAAGTAACAATTGAAATTTGACCACAAAATAATGGCCGAAGAGTAAGTCAATGATTGGATAAGCGAAAACAAAAACTTATACGCTAAGTAATAAAAAACATAAAAAAGTTGTAGTGGAACATCAAGTTCTTTGTGTCTTGAAAAATTCAATTTCAAAACACTATGTTGGAATGTAGGTCTAGGTTTTTCAACAAGTGTAAGATGTTAAGGTTGTACTAAGTTGCATAGAAAGGAGTATTAAGCAGATGTTGTCCTATAGCAGTCACAAACATTGAGTAAATGACTCACATGCTTGCTTCTGGAGGTTTTTTGGATACGCTGGTAATACATGTTGCTTGGCTTTTGTCATTCAATCGTTGGGAAGTGCGGCCTACATACCTGACGTCCCAACGGTTTGGCAATTTGTGTTCCAATCCCATTTTAATATAGATTTACAAGTTTCAACAAAATAGCATAACTGAAAAGCGACATAATAAAATATTTAAACATTTTTTTTTCGTCTTTCATGTACTGTTAGTTCAAAAATGTTTGCCATGCTAATCAACTTGATTAATGGTGAAGGGCCAATCCATTACTTGGTCACCCTAAGGTCAAAAATTTAACTGTCATATCAAGCAATATAGTAGGGGTTTTCCTTGCTTCCCAATAAGTAGAGTTACTGTCTTTGATAATGAATTCCTGGAAGAAAATATTTTTGGTAAGAATATGGATTTGATATTGTAATGAAGCAGAATTTTTTTGTTCCAGATGTGACACCTATAAGCCATAAATTTTCAGAGTGATGTTTCGTATTTAAAGGTTAAAATCCTTACAACACAAACATCATCTAAAAGTAGTTACGGATATGTTAAGACCGGCACACAAAAATATTCTGTTCCTGACAAAAAATTCCAATAACCCTTTTGATTTTAGGGTAATGCTTAGTATCACTTATTATAGTTTTTGCATGGAATCAATCCAAAAATTTACCGAGGTAAAGATGACGTTTGAATAAAAATTTGAAACTTTATCACGAATAATGATCAATCGTTAGTAATCAATTTGTTCAACAGCTTCTCTTTCACTCTGATTGTATCTTTCCATGTATGAACTTCTTGCCTTGGAAAATAAGTTCACCAATTTCTCGTCAATTACCAAAGTTCGTTGAAAATCTTTCACTAACTCTGACAATGGCTCACAGCTAACTGACTACGTAACTTGGTTTTGTTGCTATTTGCCTTGGAGAATGTTCTTTCAACTGCTGCCGTGCTTTGTGTCAAGGCAGTTATCTGGAGCATAAATTGACCAAGATCTTCAGAAGTTTGTATTTTCTGACAGCCCTCCAAAACTCTTCTATCGATTTGGTTCCCCAGCCAGCGCGTAGCACCTCATCATCAATGATAATGGATCGCCATTGACGATCAATTACTTGCAAATTTTTGTCTGTCAGTCGAGGAAGACTTTTAGCTAGAACTGATGCTAAATCTAATGATTCCTTCCCATCAATTATTGCAGACGGATGGTTGTTCTGAACTGCTTTCAAAATTGGGTCTCATATATCAACTCGAGTCAGGATTTGATGCACAGCCTCTTTATACCAGTCACGGCATCTTGAGAAAAAGGCTTTTTTTTCATGAAGCCTCATGGTTTTAATTGTTTCACTTGCCAAGATGCTGGGGTATACCTTCTCTAATTGCAACCATTTTGCACGATTTTCCAAATCTATGTGCTTCAAATCGATGATTTGTGATCTGATCATAAAATTTGCACAAAACATTCGAATGACGCGTTCTACTTCAGACAGGAACCTATGAAGCTTTTATTCGTTGGACTGAAACATTACATTTAATCCAGTCAAGTAACCAAGCACAAAATCCATAAATTCAGGTTGCTTCTATGTATGGAGACTTCAGAGACTGCAATATTTGGTCAGCCTATGGTGCTTTGGATTCAAATGTTTCTGCTGTGAAAAACATTTCCAATGCATTCCATTGATTCAAAACTCTGGTCACACATGCAGACAAAAGTAACCATCGAGTTTGACAAGGCTTCAGGATTTTGTGGGCCTCACAATAAAAGAAATGCTGCAATTCTTCAAAGCTTGTCTTTCTGTTTGGGGAGTTTTTGAAGTAGCTGTAACGATCATGTGCCAGCTGCTCTGCAGTCTTGGACAGAGTCTCGGAGTCATGGCTAGCAACAAGATGAAAAGAATAGCAGAAACACTTTAAGGCATAAAAGTTAGGGACTTTGAACTGCATCCTGATGAGGTAAATATTGTTGACACCTTGCATTAAATTTTCCCCATCTGACACATATCCAACTACTTTGTCCCAAGTGATACCATCGTCTTTTAATGCTTCCTCCAAAAGTTGAAATAAACCATCAGCTTTCACTGAAAGGAGGCAATACAGCATTGTCTTGGGCTCAGCCGATTCTTTTTCAATAAATCGTACATTTACTCAAAAAGTCTTGTCAATAGTGATGCCAGTGGCTTTATCACAAAGGATTGATATTCCTTTTGCTGACTTAATTTCGTTTACCAGAGCTTCATGAACACTGACAGATAAGCATGCAGTCAGTAGATATGTTGCTTTTGTTCTTCCACATTTCATATCCTTGATAGCTTTGTAGTCGTCAGCAATAAAATGTCTCCACCAGAGGGTCCATTAAATTAAATGGTAGGTTTCTTCTTGCAATCAATGCGACTGCATTAAGTTCTGCCTTCATCTTTTCAAAGTTTTTTGTTTCAAAAAAAGTGCCAATTTTATGGGTGGTTTCTGCTTGTCTTGCTAGATGCATATGGCATCCAGTTTTGCTATGCGCAATCAGTTCAGATTTTCCGACAGCCACCTCTCGATCACAAAAATTTCAATGTGCTTTTGATGCACCTTTTTTGGAAACGGACAGCCAACCTTGCGCCCAACTCTCCTTTTCCCACTCTTTTCTATAACTTTGTACTCGATATTTCTTCTCTTTTTCCTTAGTCATACTTTAATTTTTATATCAGAGAATGTGGATAAAATTCTTAATTTAAAACCGAGGCAAATTATGGAGATCCATTGTAAGGTGACTGTGATGCAAGTGAATATTTCTCATTGGTGTTCGAAAATACGCACGTGATATATGTGTTTGAAAATGTGTCACACTTTCTTCTCGCCATGCCTGAAGAACACCCGGGGGGTATTTAAGTAACAGAGGAATACAGTTGGTGTTTGGTAAAACAAGCATACAACTCTTTTAAGAACCTATTATTTTTAAATATTTCCTTATTGGAAAAAGCCTACTTTGCTATTAAATCCAACTACATTCGATGATTTTTCCCGTAAGTTTTCCCTACAACCTACAAAGAGCTCATAATCATTACTGTAGGCAGAAATCCCTACGAGTGGCAACTTGCTACTGATCTTGTTATTGAGATGAGTGAGAATTCGCTTCAAAATGGTTAAGAGGACTGGGGCACATTTTAGAAAAGGGCGGCAAAATCTAGATCTTCTCATCAAAACAAGAAATCAACATGGCGGATGTTATGATAGTAAACCATTCCTCCTCATTGATCAAGGGATAAAACATCGAGTACACATATTGTAATATTTATGCTACGATTCTCATAATAAGCTTTTTTAACAAGAATACTGGCGATGCATAATTTCGATTGCATTATTGTAATAAAGTATTCTGTGATTCACGAACATCGGCATCATATTGGCATAGACATACTTTACTGAACAGCAAACAATTTTCAGCATGGATATCAAGAAAAAGAGGATTGTATTCCTACTTGACGAGAATCAGCTTATTAATAAACCGTTGGCAACAGTCACTATACTAACCAGACATATTCTGTTCGCGATAATGAGGCTTTTGGCCTATTTCCGAAATTCGAGCAGTAAAAATACCCGGCGTAAGTTTGATGCAGAAAAGAACAATACAGTGGATGTTCTTTGGGGTTATAAATTTTACAATTCCAGGCAACCAAAATTTGAATATCGAGTTCATGACTTCTATGAATTAACAGTTGAAAGTTACGAATCTTTGGAAAAACAGCTCAGCAATTACTTCCGAGTTGATGGAACAGTGGACGTCACAAAGCAGAAGACCTACAGCCTTAGTAGTAATAAAAGCGAAAATAAATCTATGTATTTTGCATCATTAAATACAGCACTAAGTGAGCTCATTACTGACTTTCAATGGGATCGACCAGATTTAATGTCACCTGATAAAAGAATTTTCAATTGCAGAAACGATACTGATACAAGTAACGAGCATAGTGTAATTAATTATATTTTTCATATTTCTCCATGCCCTTGGTGCTTGGAACAGTTAGCTGAACATGTTGATGAGCTGGAGGTTAAAGGAGTTAAGGAGCTAGAGCTCTCAATCATTCCTAAGGAATTTAGACGAATTCCTAATGTCAGCCTTTACTGGATTGACAGTTGTGATATAGGGCAAAATCTGACAAACGAGGTTAGTGACACCTTCATCGTCTTGACATTGATATGTGCTGTATGGATGTTCAAGAGGTCAAACTGCATGGTCCTAGATTTAATATTAGTGAGTTTTTAAGGTTATGGCTCAAATGCTTTTCAAGAGGTGCCAACCGTTGTAGGTCTAGGAAGAAACCTGAAGTCTGTTTAAATGGGTAGTTTTACCAGGTAGTAATCATACAGTAACCTGGTTGCATATTTACAATTATCATAAAATCTGTCCAACTAAGTGCTTTTTAGCTTGCACATACAGCAAAGGGAGAATACATTTTGCTTTTATCAATTGTGTGCTACTGTATTCACAGTTAACGTAGTCTGTCAATTGAATAGAGAATTAATCAATAAATCTATTAACCAATTAAAAGTTCATCAAAAAGCGTGAGCTCAGTTTAAATCATCCATTCGTTCCTTTGCAATATTGTATCTGTGGCAAATATGTGAATTTAACCAAAAGCATCATTATATAGTTAAACTTATCCTATCCATTGTTACACAGGTTCATCAGACATGCTTAGTGCACCCCAAGTACAAGTTTTCTTGGTTCTGATATAGGCTATTTAATGTCACAATTCTGATGAAAATCCCACTATTAAGTATGAAAACCTACATATTTGAGGTATACAGCTAGCAAATTATCCGTATTTTTGTATTAGAAAATGTACCTTGTGTATGCGGAATATTAGTGCCATTTATGTATAAGATACACACATTCCTGACAAAGTACTAGACTTAATTTTTAAGGTACTTATCCCTAGTCGTAATTCACACTTGATACACGTGCTTTCTACGACGAAAGTCAGGCTTTTTTTATGTATAAAAGGTGGAACTACTTACTAACAGCCAAGACCAAAACGCGGGGTTACTAATGGGACTATGACAATTCCATTACTTCCAAAAACTCAAATCTGTATCTAATATACACTTGACATCTGTATCGTGGCTGCCTGCTATCTTGAACAAGTTTCCATTTCCCCTTGTTTTGGTATAAGGGTTTGTATAGAAAACTCTTCTGCCATCTTAAATGATGGTTATCTTGAACATTCACTGTCTTGAACCCTTTTCTATTTCCTGTAGAGGAAACACTGCTTATTATCTCAGACAAATTTTCTGTTGAATGGGGTAAAAAAACTTGCCAAAAGTAGTTTTGGAAGTATCATTCGTTATATCAAAGAAATTTCAGTTTCTCTTGAGAGTTCGAGATAGTGAATGCCAACCATATTGCACATTTGCAACAGTTTACAGTTTTGTTAAGAATCGTGAAGTGTTATTTTAGCTGCCTACCATGGTCAAAGACAATAATTGATTTAATTTTTATTGATTTTCTTTTCTTTTGATGAAAAGGTACAGACTGGACACAAATTAATGGCAGATCTTTTATTTATGTATTCTGGATCTTTATTCTCACTGTTTTCCTTGTCTTCTTGGTGGTTGTCAACTTCTTTTAAAACCAATAAATTTTCTGGATTAAAAGACAGAGATTCATTGTCTCTCCTTCCAAGCACATCATTGGTTGAAGTGTTTCTGCAGCCTGGCAGCTCACTTAAAACAAGGTTATTGTCAGATTTACAAGAGACATTGATTTCTAGAGGTAACTTTGTTTTTCATTGTTAGTTACTATCAAAAGGACAAACATTGCTTATATCTCCAGATACTTTTCGTAGTGAGTTTAGTTACACATTAATTTTAGTAATTGACAAAAATGATTTGCTATGTAGGTACTGTATAACAAATGAAATTTTTGAGTTCAGAATAGAGTATATGGGCCATATGTACATGAGCCATGTGCATATGAGAGGAAAACTTGGATCAAGGATACCACAGAAAGAAAGAATCAGGGTACATACAACAAGCTGTAAACACTAGGTTGAGTCCTGATTGTACATTTGAAGAATTGATATTTGTATTTGATCTACTTGTGATAATATGAGAAATTTAACTGCAGGGTTAGCTGTGGAAGTCTCTCTCCAGCTCTCGGAAACATCCATTTTAATTTGGAGAAATCCCCTTCTTAACATGTGATGTTGCATTTTGATAAGATATAATACATAAAAAAAGAAATGCTGCTGTTATCAAAACTAAAGTAAAAGTACTTAAGACAATTATTACATTAAAATACCCTACTCCCCCTTATGATTTTATGTCACATAGCAAAATTAGGAAAGCTATGATTTCTAAAAGTGCGATTTAACTGCCCCCACCTATCTGCCCTGTGGCCCACCACTGGACAAGTTAAATAAATCTAACCACTGATGGAGGTCACGTTATGCAGGAAAGTAGATTATTTGAATTGTGGCTCCAATACATTTGATTTGAGGCAAAAAGGCAGCAGCTTTGGACAAGATGCTAAAAGTAGATTATAATACAAGTTTTCTAACTGACGAAATCAACATTTGACCAGAACTATAATTTGGCTAGCCATAATAAATATCTTGTTTAAGCCTTGTACCTTAGCCGTTCAACACTATCTCTTCCTTGTTCTCCTGGGGAATAGGCATGTTAGTTGAGTAATTCCATCACTGATCTTGACCAAGTCTTAAGAATTCCTCTCCTCAGACAATTACACTCTTGCCCTGGGTCTCATAAAGGAATTGTTTGTAGTTTCTTTGTCTAATTCCTGTGTATGCAGGTGCAACTTTATGTCCCTTCTCTTTGAGGACTTAAATTTTTCCGGTCGAGGAGTTAAATTTTTGGGATCAGGATCAGGTTTAGGTTAAGCACTTACCAGGTCAAGGTTGGGTCAAAGTCAGGTTGAGCACTTACCTTATCAAAGTTGGGGTAATACTGAGAAATGTAAAGAAATGAGATCCTAGATGGACACAAACCCTAAGAAAGCATAATTTAATATCAACCCGTTAGAATTGTTGTTTTTTGAGCTATACTTGAGTCATATAAGAAAAACTGTCATCAGGGAAAGTAAGATAATTTACACAACAGCTGTCATAAACTGAAGAAGCCAAAATTTATCAGTCAGTCCTCTATTAACCAACTAGTCATGCATCATGACATCATCATCCTCTGATTATGGCTCATTATAATCCGAACCAAGCACATGTTCATCCTAATCCCCATTAGTGGGTAATGACAGACTATGATAAGCAAGCACCCACAAATTACCTTTCATGAACAATATCTTTTCCACATTTCTGGGTAATAGACAAGCAGGATCTTCACCAATTTTTATTTATGCTACCCCAAATTTGCATTCACTGACATCTGTACTAAATGGTGGTAACTGATCATTTTTTGGCAAGGCCACCATGTGCGGTAATGTACTTTCTTCATTTTTCGATACAACAATGGATAGCGGTCCAAATTAGTCTTCCCAACTTATCCATGGCCAGATTTATGTTGAGGTAAGGTAAGCTTTCCCTGCCTGAGAACCTGGGGCTCTGACTGAGCATGACTCGGGACGAGCTGAACATGATGGAATCCTTGGGAGAGATGGAATACTAGTTGGTTGATAAGGAATCCAATTAAATATTTTTTATACAAATTCATTGATTTATGAGATTTATTCAAAAAAGGAAAATATGGTCAAATGTGAAATATGTTTTATTTGTGTCAAGTTAACAGAAAATTATAATTCTATTTTCATTTAAACATTGACTATAATAATTTTATTTCTTTGATTGTTTTGCTACTTAAAAACAAGGAAACATACATACTTGCCAAGTCAAACAAAGCAGGAATTGATTATAAAAGTTAAATCAGGCATTAAACTTGGAGCTAAGTACAGAACAGACACAACATGATATATTTTGGTTGATTAGCTTGCACTATTTCAGTCTGCTATCAATGTAAATGCTATGATGTAATTTTGTTCCAACAGAATAACTACCACCACTTTTTTAAAATCATTACATGCTATTTTCAAGTTTGCTGTACATGGTGCTATGCTTTGCTTTGAAATAAAGTTGAAATAATGCTTTTTGGGATCTTTTTAATCATATAAACAGGAATAGTACTGATGACATTTAATAAATTTAATTTGACGTGCAATAAAGGGAGCCTATGATACAAACAAGCAATTGTAAATAATATGCTGTCTGTATCATTAATGTTAAAGGTAATTTTCGTGGTCCCTGAGGTGGCTTTTCCTCTGTTGTCCAAAGTGATTCTTATAATCTATGTGTCATCTGTCATAGGCTAAAATGTAGTAACTGTTTCTAAAGAGGTTTATGAGCTGTAATGAAATATGTTATCCATGACTGTGCTTTGCACTTTTTGTCTCAGATTTGTTTGCATGTTTTTGCTAATTAATGTATAATCTTGTCACATGATTAATCTACTCATGAACTTCATTTGTAGGTTACTCTGGGAGTGAAAACTGGGCTATTCCTGTTTTTATTTTAAGAGGACTAATTGTGCCACAGGGAACAGAAAATGTTTGCATACACTGCAATGATTTTGTTGATATTCGTCAAATTTCTGCAATAGGATCAGTGAAGCAGTGTCAAACATTTCATATGATGAGTGAGGATGTTAAAATATATTATTGTACACCAAAGCAAACAAGTGGTATGTAACAGATTTGGGTGTCTCAAATGAACATATGTTCCCATTTGTACACTAATGAATTACACAGTATCATTTGTGTTACCAATAGCTTAAGGGTTTTCTGCATGGTGCTTTCTGAATGTCCAGTACAAGGCATTTCAAGTCCTAAAATGTTTTGCATGATTACCTCAATTGCTATTAAGATAACATTCAATAGGAACAGGAATGTTGTGAGTATGATTCTCAACTGTGTAAGCAAAGTAGAAAATATCATCTACATTCCATGAAATTATGTAGTATGAGCTCTTATTTTACATACTGTGATGTTGTGGATTATTAATTACAAGACGTATGCTAGACTAAATTATGCTGCCATGTTTGGTCCTTGTGCTTTTCCTATACTAGAGCTCATGCTTAGTTGTACTTAAATTAACATATCTACTGCTAATCGCATAATACAACATCTTTCTTTTTGTGTTTGTAATATTATCTAATCACTGAACAGTAGTATTTCTAAATGACTATTTAAAATGATAAATGTCTATGGTGTCCTATAGCAATCAATAAAGAGATTCAGTGTTCAAAATCAAATGTCAGCCAAAAAGATGTGAACACTTACATAGACAAAGTCTGACCTCAGTGAGTCCTAAGCTTTCTCTCAATTTCAGTGATGGTTTCATCAATCTAATTGGCCTTGTTACTATGCAAGGTGAGGAAAGCTGTTTTACCTGCACATCTTAATTGTTGTATTGCTTCCTTGGTGATATGGCTGCTTCTCTGGCTTCTTGTAGTTTTACTAGATGTGTTCTGTTTCTCCTAAGGGTTGCCTCATGTGTCGTGACAACATAACATCTTGGGGTGCCTTCAGTCTGCTTCACATATCTTTGAAGACCACATGCTCTTCAGGTTCAAGGACTGGTTTTCGTAATGTAGCATGTCTCCTGTCATTTGTTGTAATCTAGTATGTCTCCTGTCATTTGTTGTAATGTAGCATGTCTCCTGTCATTTGTTGTAATGTAGTATGTCTCCTGTCATTTGTTGTAATGTAACATGTCTCCTGTCATTTGTTGTAATCTAGTATGTCTCCTGTCATTTGTTGTAATGTAGCATGTCTCCTGTCATTTGTTGTAATGTAGTATGTCTCCTGTCATTTGTTGTAATGTAGTATGTCTCCTGTCATTTGTTGTAAGGTAGTATGTCTCCTGTCATTTTTTGTAATGTAGTATGTCTCCTGTCATTTGTTGTAAGGTAGTATGTCTCTTGTCATTTGTTGTAATGTAGCATGTCTCCTGTTTTTGGGATTTTGTCTGGGATGTCTAAGTGCATTGTTGATGGTATTGAATCTTAATCAAGAAAGTTATTCACTGTTGCAATTCAGTGAGCTGGGTAGTCTATATTTGAGGTCATCCTTTTTAGCTCCTTGCACACCTCATTTTTATTTTGTAGATCAATGATTTCCGTATTTAGTGCCTGAAACAGGTATTTGTTGAATAATGCTGTTGATGTATGCTTTCAGTTTCTTATCATTAATTGGCGACTCTGCTTGCTTGCTCTGAGTTTTGTAATTTGAAGAGGGTATCACCTATACACAGTCCTGTATCAGGCATGTGTTTGACCTCCTTAAAGATTAAATGCATCAATCTTATTCTCATTGCTTGAATCCTTGGTATCAGTTATCAGTTGGTCCAATGTGTGCGTTGTGAGGATTGGCACTAATGGTGTTTGATCTGTTTTTAACACAGATGGCAAGATATCCGCATGATCTCTCACATGCCTAGGTGATGGCCAATGCCTCTTTCTCAGTTTGTGCATATCATCTCGGAGCCCGAGATCCAGAGAGAATTTGAAGCAAAAGAGTGGGCAGTAAGTTTGTAACCCTGTATGACATTCAAGATACGGATGAGCTAACAAGTGAATTTAGCCCTGTAATGACACATCGTATGGAGGAAATCCTGGACAGCTCAAGAGTCATCAGGGAACCATGGGTTACTGCTGTCATTCTGAGGTTGCATGATAGGAGAAGAGAGCTAAGGAATGTGAAGCAAAGAAGGGAGGAAGATGCAGTCAAGTACATAGCTGCAGACAAGCAGTAAGAGCAGCCATGAGATCTGCTAAGAAAATTTGTATTGTAGAAACGATGAAGAAAATACAACAGTGTCATGACAGCAAGTTTAGCCAGGAGTGTTACAATACCTTGAGAGAATCAACAATACCAAGGCAGAACAGCTTGACAGTTATGGCAGATAAACAATGGAAGCTGTTGTTTGAAAAGGCAAATGTCTTAGAAAGATAGACAGAATAGCGCAAAGATTTGTATAACCATTCTAACAATCCAGATGTTGACGTTCTCACCAACAGAGCCCAGCAGTTGGAGGAGAATTGAGAACGTGCAAAAATAGAACCTTTTATGAGAAGAGAGATAACTCATGCAATAGAATCACTGGATACGTTGAAGCCGCCCATTGTGATAAACTAAATATGAAGTGGCCAAAGGAGATTTAAAGCAATGCAGCAATCACAAAACCATCAGATTGATTTGTCATTCAAGCAAAGTGCTCTTGAAAATTTGTCAGAAGACATATCAACAAAAAACAAGCTGGTTTTAGGTCAGAGAGAATCACCACCGAGCAGATTTTCAACATACAGATGCTGATGGAGAAATGTATGGAGAAGGAAAACAGGTTTTATGAAAATTTCATTGATTTCAAAAATGCGTTTGATCATTTGTGGCATGATGGGCTCTGGCAGATGATGACAGACCTCGGCTTTGATGGCCAGTTGATTGAGATGATAGAGTAGCTGTACGAAAGCTCTAGGAGTGCTGTGTTGCTTGATCGAAACAATGAAGAAATCTTCAAGCTATCCTTGTGGGTGAGACAGGGCTTCCTCCTTTCACTTATGTGCTTTACTTTGTTACTAGAGCGAATCATGCTGGAGGGACTCCATGACCACAGATGCTCAGTCAAGATAAACGGTAGGCCTGTCAGCAACTTACAGTTTGCGGTATTGGTAGTAGCAATTTTGGGTTCAGTAGTGTGTTATGTGCTGCATGCTTTAAGTAGTGTGCTTTGTGCTGCGTGCTGTACATGTAACTAGATTGTGTCTCAGCCTCTGTCTGATACTGAGGATCTTGTAATGGCTGTAGGATAGCGCACGCAGCTCTTTGTTCTAGACGTCAGTACGACGTATGTTAGGCTAATAGACGGTTGTCTATATTATCGTTGGTGTAGTTTATGTTAGGAAAACGTTGCTGTGACTTATATTAAGTTAGTTGATAATTGTTGCTTTTGGTTAATAAAGAAGGCAATCAATCATTTTTGGATTGCTATTCGATCACGACAAACTTTCACTGCGCATCGGGTCCCATTATGCAGACGATATAGACGTTTTGGCAGGAAGTGAGGAAGAGCTGAAGAAGCTAACTGGATACTGTTAAAAGTGCATATGGCCTGGATGTCAGCACAGAGAAAAACATAGTTCTTGTGAATCAAAGAGCGATGGTTACAACAAATATAGTCATGGGTGGCACACAGCTGGATCAGTTAGCAACATTCAAATACCGGATTCTATGGTAACAGCCGAGGGAAAGAGTAGAAAGGAGATGAAGGCACGGACTAGCTCAGCAACAGATGGAACACCATCTTTAGAAGCAAGGCCATAAACTAAAGGTGAAAGTAGCCCTGTTTAAGAGTCTGGTAACATCAATTCTCCTGTGCCAGTCCTGGGCCCTGCATGGAGAAATGGAGTGGAAGATAGAAGCCTTCGAAATGAAAAGCTATAGAAGAATGTTTGGTGTTTGATACAGGGAACACAGAACAAATGTTAGTCTTTGAAAGCAGGTTAATGATCAGGCAGAGAAGCAAGAGACTGTTAGCTGTAGTGGTTTGGGCATCATACAAGGCACAAAGCCTTGCAAAAGTCTGCCTGCAAGGAATTGTAGAGGGAAGGAGAAGACGAGAAAGGCCAAGGAAGTGATTGGTGGACAACATCACAGAGTGAATGGTCTAAGTGTGGCTGAGGCAATAAGAAAGGCTGAAGACAAAGCTGTGTGGGGGAGAAGGGTCAAGTCAGCAGGCAGTGTGCCCAATGATCGAATCAGTCAAGGGATGAGTGAGCGAGTGATCTCTCGGTAGGTGTCATTGCTTTTGAGATGAATGAGATTGGCCTCCATGTCTGGGCATCTTTCCACTGAAGCACAACAGCTCCCAAGCCATATGACGACACATCTGCAGAGACTTTTTATTTGTATCCGACTTCCCCAGCATTGGTCTTAGCAATAGAGAATCTTTAACATTTTGAAGGGCTTTCCTTCCTGTACCACAGAACATTTTTTCCAGTAAGTCCCTGATTGACTTGGTCTTTTCCATTACGTGTGGTGTGAGCTTGCTTAACTGATGGACCATTTCTCGGAAATCTTGACTTTCCTGATGTTTTCAAAGGGTAGTAGGTTCAGGATTCCTTTCACTTTATCAGGGTCAGCATCAATTCCTCTCCCACTCATCACGTCTCTAAGGAACATGACATCTGGTTTACTGAGCTTGCATTTTGATGCATTCAAAGTCAGTAGTGCTTGTTTTATCGTCTTCATGAGTGCTGTGGATTGCTCATCATGCTCAGCCTGTGTTTTACCATGTACTTTAATAATCAATGGCACAGTCCGTGCTACAATCACTACCACTTGAACTACCAGGCAAGAATGGCTGTAGTAGAATGACAATAATTAAGAATTGCACTAATATCCTCAACAAGCCTGTGAATGCCAACTCTACTGAAAGTGGGATTTCTTCATTCTCTTCGACTCATGTTTGTCACCATCAGTTCATCATTTAAATGCTAGTTGTTTAACTTTGTGATGAAAGATGAACTTACAATACGTCTCATAAAATGAACTAACATTAACTGCATGTTTTCTATCATGAAATTGACTAGTTTTGTATTCATTTTTTATATTATTTATTTTTTATTGTTTATTACTTTTTACCTTTTTAGGTGCTGGTCATGAGAGGGACTCGTACTTACAATTTCTTGAACTTCTTAATAATTTATCAGAATCAAATTCTAATTTGGTAAAAAATTGCTTATTCAAATATTTCCATTTTTGATATTTTTGCTTTTCAATGTTTAATTTTTGTTTAGGTTGATTTTAATGGAAGTAACTATTATATGCATGGCTCGTGCAAAGTTTGCTTTGTCTGTTATACACCTGGTGATGGAGGTGATTATATCCATAAAACATGATCAAGATATAGATAATCATTGAAAGGTTGTATTTTAAAAGACTTTGTTGGTATTTTACTGGATTTTATACAGACCAACCTATTAGAGAAGGAGACTAGCAGTGATGTCTATGATGTCTGTGACACTAGCAGTCTGTGAACATAATATTTTAAAAAGGATTCCGTTGAAACACAATTCTTAACATTTCCAAAACGTAATCATACATACTCATCTCTGTGTGTACTTGTTTACTTGATTTATGTTTTGTATTTATTGATGTTGACATTGAGCCTTGCCAAAGTGATTCCCTGAAGTCTTGTCTTGGTGGATAGCCCTAAATGTAAATGTGACCGAGAGTAGAGCATTCTTATTCTTAAATTGTTATATAGTTTAAGTTTTGTGGGCAAGTGGTAATGCTTGGGGTACAATTGGGTAGACTGCTTATTTTTTATGAGAAGATTTGAGTTCAAATCCACATCATAGTACCCTTGCCATGTGTTTGAAGAACATATGCAATAAGTAAACCTAAGCTATGCAAGGGAAATAGGGCATGATGAAACTGTTCAGATGCCTTTTAATGTTTTTGACGCAATGTCACAAAGTATCACAAAATCGAGTGTTGTTAATTTAATTGCTCTGAATTAGTGCCAAACCGAAGTATAAAGAAGCAAGAGATCAAACAAAGGGAAACAGCAGATATTCACACGGAAAGAATCAGATGGCACACTAATTACAGATCGTAAAATGATTCTTGAAGGAGCTGCAGAGTTTTTCCAGGAACTTTACTCCTGCGTAACAGATGTCAGTAAAGATACACCGCGTACTGCAGATGATGAAGATGTAGTTCCTCTTCTCCTACAGGCAGAAGAACAACATGCAATATCACAGGCAAACCAAGGGAAATCACCAGGGCCAGATGGAATAGTAGCAGAAATGTTATAGTGTGGAGGGGAGATATTGGTGGAAAAGGTAACGCAGTTCTTCAACTTCTGTTGAAAAAAATACTAGAGAGCTGGAATGTTACCATGCTTATCTTACTCTACAAGAAAGGTGACAAGCATGACCTGAAGAATTACTGCCCAACCAGCCTACTCTCTATCCTCTGGAAGACCTTCACCGAGTTGCTAATAACCAGACTTACCAAACAACTTGATAGCCAACATCCCGTGGAGCAGGAAGGCTTTACATCCAACAACTGCTGGAAAAGTCCAGGCAGTACCAACAGCCAATTTGCATTGGTTTTGTTGATTATGAAAAAGCTTTTCACAGCATAGAGACCCAGGCATTGATAACTGCACTGGCTCATAAAAGTGTACCGCAGGACTATCCAGAACTGCTGTCAAATATCTACAGCAAAGCGTCATTTAAAACCCATGATTTTACAGATGTGGTTAACATCGGAAGAGGCGTCAGGTAGGGTGACACAACATCACCAAAGCTCTTCGCAGCAGCGCCTTAATAGATATGCCGAAATCTTAATTGGGAAGAGATGGGCATAATCATATATGGAAGCCAACTTACTCACCTTCGTTTTGCTGATGATAATGAATTGGTAGCAAGAGATGGGAAGACCCAGGGGAAATTGTTACAAGACCTTACATGAGAAAGTGAAGCAGCTGGACTGAAGATGAATACCAGTAAAACAAAAGTAATGTTTAATGACTTCTGCGAGGAGACTAGTGTCTTGGTGGACAACAGTACAATTGAATATGTGGATGAATATCTGTACTTAGGACACCTGCTCAAGAAAGATAACAGTATTGAAAACGAACTGCAAAGAAGGAAGAGAGCTGGCTGGGCAGCATTCAGAAATTTATCCAGTGCCTCAAAAGAAAGGTGTTCGATCAGTGTGTCCTACCAGCAATGACATATGCAAAAGAAACATGGTCCTTAAAAAAAGGAAGACCTTCAGCTAAGAATCACAGCTAGCTATGGAAAGGAAGGAAAAGAAATGAGTGGATACGACAGGAGTAAAAGATATTGTGATGGAGTGTATTAAGGTCAAAGTGGAGATGGGTTGGTCATGTTTTGAGAGGGACTGATGACAGATGGAGAGGAAAATTAACAGCATGGTACACCAGAGATGGAAAGCGAAGTCCTGGTAGACAATACATGAGACGAGGAAGTGAACTGAAGACGTTTGACAGGCATTGGAGAACAACAGCTCAGAACAGAAAGAGGTGACAAGAGCAGAGAGATGCTTTTACCCAGCAGTGGGATCCATTCTAGGCTAGATAGAATTAAACAGTGCAGTCATCAATGTTCAAGAAATGAAAAGTAGCTCGTGTTGTACTAATTCACAGTGTAATCGTCAAGTGGGTTTCTGTGGACATTGTTCAGCACAGTAATTTAAATGTTTCTATGTAGGTATTCTAGACTCAAGTAAGGTGTCCTTAAAGGCGAGTGGTTAGCCATTGTTCTGCTAAAATGTAATGTCAGTTTTGTCTCTACCATGTTTTAGGTAGCAAATGTATATATAGGTGAAAACTCAGAGTTGCAATGGATTGCTATTATCCAGCCGTGGACAGAATATTGTTGCCTAATATGTATGACAACCAAGACTCGTGCTGAAGAAACTGGTATTTTGAAGTACACTGTGCCACTGCAGATGCAAGACAATAAAAACAACAATGACAACAAGATGGAAGGTATTTTACTAAGTAAACAAATGACAGATCATTGTTTTTACGTACTATTTGGTTTATTTTGATTGTGGCTACTTTAGGTTTTAATTATGTCACTGGCATGGCATTAGGCTGTGTTGTTAGTCAGCCCAATGTTTGCTGACATAAGAATGAAAAGTGAAAGGATTCTATATTTTGCAGTCATGGAACTGATAGTAGCAAAAGCATTATTTAGTCATATGCCAAACTGTGCATCTAGTGCAAAAACAAGATCAGTGTTGAGAAAAAAGAGTTTCTAAGTGATATCAAAGTCATACCTAGTAAATAATACAAGTCACAAAACATAAACCAATTGCTTGTAAGCTTGGGAGAATGAAATGCATCTAGAGAATGTTTGCAAATATAAATGACACAAATGTGTGAAAACAAGTGATTTTGACTCTTATGAAATGAGTTTAAAGAGATATGTGTTGGAGGCTATTGCAAAGGTTTCAAAGAGGCATTGTTAAAAATCATAGATAAAACTTGTATGGACCAAAGAACTACCCATGCATAGAATGGTAATATTGTAAAGAGTAATGCATAGTAGAACTAGATGGGATAAAGGAAAAAGACTTGAAAGACAGATTCACGAAGGAATACAAGCAGAGGACTAAATTAATATTGAATTCAAACTTGAACAGCAGCAATGCCATTTCAGCAAACAAAATTTGGGAAGTAGCTGCGATGAGATATCGGGCTGGGATAAAAAAGTGGACAAAAGAAGAACTGCAGAAAGTAGACAGACAGACACAACATATGACAATGAAAGGAGCGTTAAATGCAAAACGTGACGTCGATAGATTGTATGTTGCAAGACAGAGAGGTGGAATAAGATTGCAAAGTGTATTAGAAACTATATGATCAGAGGAAAAGAGCCTTAGATGGTACTTTAAATACAGCCAAGAACAATTATTAAAAGCAGTACATGAAAATCAGGAAATAAACAGCGACATCATTAAGCCATCAGAGTATAAAAATCAAAGAACAACAAGTCAAATGTCACGAAAAAGTAATGCATGGTCATTTTTTCAGAGATACGGATGGAATAGTAGACAAGAAGAAATCATGGTTGTGGCTAGAAAACGGAGACTTGAAGAAAGGAACAGAAGCACTGATTATGACAGCACAAGAGCAAGCAATACGTATGAATTATGTCAAACATAATAATATCAATAGATTAAATTGGTTTAAGTCTAGTTACTACATCAGCCATTCCTTAAATTGTTGTAAATTGATCTTTGGATCAATACTACAGTGTTTATCTGGCAATATTGACAATATGACTATCTAACAAATTATGCTAAGCCCATTAGTCAATCACTGAATCCACCAACTCATGGTCACCTTTCTGGCATGTTTCTCCTCTTCATCTCTTTGTCCGAAAAATATTTTATTATGCCAGCAACAATTTCTCCACTGGTCTGCTGACTTCAGATGTGTTCCAGAGCTTTTGATGGTTTTCAATTTGAAGAAAAACTATAATTATGATGAGAATTCAGATCATCTTAATAGTACTCTGTGTGAACTGGAACATTCTCTTCTTTACCTGATTGATAACTCTTTACATAAGTGATATTATTAGATTAAAGTGAAATTGTGTAATTCCTGATTTAGATGGTGTCGAAGAAAGCTTTGCAATTCGATTGTTTTAATGGAGAACTATTTGCTTCAGGGCCCGTTTTTTGGTTGGTGAAGTCCAGAAATTGAAGGCCTGTTTACATGATGGTTGGGTCACCCTCCTCTTTTGATTCCGTTGTTGTGTTTACATGTGAGATAGGGTCACCCTAGGGATAAGGTCACCCTATCAACTAGGTAGGGTTACCCTCCTAGGAAGGCCAGCTTTTTGTTTACTTAAGCTACGTAAACGCTGAACGTATGGTGACCCTAGGAGGAGGGGTATCTTAGTTTGATGTCAATGACGTATTTCGTATTTTGGATGCCAAATTTTAGATCACGAAAACAAAATGTCTTCTCATGTTTATCGAGCTGGAGAATATTTTAGAAGATGCCAGGTAAAACTATTGCAAACCAAAGGGATAGTCAGAAAAGGCTTTAAACTCAAAGTCCATCCCTTGGAATATTTAATCGATAATTGTAAATATTTCCATGTTGTTTTGTTTTTCTCGCTAAAGATAGCTAATGAACTTACTTTTTCGTAGGACAAAAAGAAACACTAGATGATGTTTGTAAAAATTCAACGGAAATGGATGGTGCTCTTCAGTCAATACCGTTCCAGTCGTCTGTTATGCTTGGGCTGGAGCCTTGGTTTCGTCATATGCCCATTCTTGGTATTCCCACAGAAGTTTTGCCCAATTCTTCAAGGTATAAGTCAAAAATATTTTTCTCGTTTTCCCATGCATTGGTGGGTTGATTATTCTCGTGATATGGTCATAGTCTTAAACGATTGGTTGACCGCTAAAATGGCAAGTTTGTGTGATGCAATGAAGATGTTTCTGTGAATTATTTGCAAAGTTGTATGATGCCAAACCTTTCGCAGCTGCTGTACTTTGACTATGTGGAAGAGGTGAAGATTAATTGTTATATCTGTTTATCACACGATATGCATCTTAATCTTTCACGTAAACCCGTTCATAACATGACACTGCAAATAGAATCGCTTATCAAATTTGGCGTTCTGGAGGGGAGTTGAGAGCAAATTTATTAGTTGATGTTTTGTGTAGAAAGGATGAAAATGTTAATAAATAAATTACTGACTTACTGACTGACTGAATTACGACTCAAGAGCAGCATCTATTTGCGCTGTGGCCGGCTCCCGTATGCAAAACATACAGGCTTGTACAGCTCTACTCGAGGAATCTTAACAATTGACCATAATCATAAATGTCTGATGGAACTGATTTTCCAAAAACAAAAAAGGGTTGCTTTGTAGATTTTGCAAAAATCAGTGCGTTAGTTTCAGACATTTTACGATGACTGAGTAGTGCTTAAGTTATCTAGGTTGTAAAAGTTGTGATTGTTGTTTATTTTAGACATGATCAGGAGAAGGCCTTGTTAGTCAATAATCAAGAGTATAAACGTACTATGCTGCTTGGAAAAATTAAGGATGAGTATCGTAAGAGACGACCGACGGGGGGGTTTCAGGACAACTCTGCAAACACCACGTCGTCTAGGGGTCTTCGGATGGTAAAGCTATCACATGAAAAACACTCCAAACAAGGTCAGGCAGATGCAAGTCTGGAAAATACTTCTCAAGGTGATGTAAATACTGATTTGGAGACCGAAGAGAACAGTAATGATAATTTTGCTTTTGGTAAGTCGGGTTTTGTCTTTCTTGTGTTTTCTATTGCTTTGATTAACGTGTTTAATGATAGAACAATGCTTCAAACTAGAATACGTTGGTAATTAGTACTGGCTTTGATTATTAGAGATGTCTCAATTTAACTATTTTCTCGTTTCAACGTCGCTAGTAAACTTAAGACATTTGTATCTCAACATAAAAATTACTATAGAAGAGAAAATACGTAACGTCTGCTTTGTTTTTTTTTCGTTATTGCACTCTATCTAACATATTTACCTTTGCTCTCTCCTTTTTCATATTCTTTCCATTAATCAAAATCTCGTTGGTTGAAAATTCAGAAATGATGTATTTTCCCATACTATTTTTACACCATAATGCCAACTAGCCAAATTTTCGCCCTTATACATTTTAACCCTGTTTCCTCACTATGCAATTTTGATCATTTCTGTTCAGCTGTGAAAAGGTTGGGAAATGGATACCTTGTAGTCATGGGTGCATTCGCCAATGGACATATGTCTAATTGCACGAGTAGACTTAAATTCAGGAGAACCTTTTGACTATTACTGTAGAGCTATTTACATGAGCAAGAAAGGCGTCTATTCTGCAATTGGGAAACTCTAATTGGAAACTGAGGTAGTCGACCATTACAGCTTCACTTCTGTTCGTTTTAAATATCTGTTTGCTGCTCTCCGTTAGCTTTTTTGTTTCCATCACGTTTTTAATAAGAAAATATTCCTATGTTATCAAGAAATAATATTCTTAATTTGTACTTAGATGTCTCACCAATCACAATGGCCAAAAACTGCGAAGAGTTGATAAATGCAGTAAGGGAAACAAACAGACAGATAGCGGATGAGGTGACATAACAAACAATTGCTAATGATCTTTTTAGTCTATAGTGGCGTTTTGTATATTTGTATAAGCAATGATGCATGGCGGTTCTTCATAAGCTAACGCACAGGTATGGGCGTAACATAGCTTATATGGTAGTTGTTTTTGAAGATTTTGAGTAGAATTCCCGACTTTTACTTATCTTTATTAATTACTAGAGTTGAAGATCACTGAGAGTAAAGCTGTTATCGTAAATATTGGTTCCTTTGAGTGGTTTTTTCTGACTACCATCAGTCATTAATTTCAAATTAGTCTTTTAGCTGTGCAGCGTGTTGTAGAACATTATATAAGACTACAATGCGATAAACAGCTGATCTTATTATCCATTGTGATTAATTTGACTTCAGGGCTAACATGTGCCCCACGGATTCATCTCGGGTCGACAATGTTATTTAGTTAGACGTACGTGCTGTGCTGATATCAAAATGAGTTTAAAAGGTCTGATTTAGATTTTTTTGTGTAAGCAATGAAAAAACTGTCACCTATGATATCAACATGAAGTATCATTACCATAATGTGCCATTATAGTTATGAAGGTTGGCCACCATTGTCAAGCATCTTTTTTCGTCCGCCACCATTCTCTTTGTAGCTCCATATATGTCAGCTGGAAACCACACTTTGATGTTACCCTATGATATCTATAATTAATGAGCATTGTTGTGGGACACCCTCTTTACTTATGGGTTCATCTTTTTATAGAAACCTGATCACTTTAGCAAAATAGCGGAGGTATTGATTGGTGCAATTATCTCTGTTGTCATGGAAACTGATGCTACGAATGCCACTGTAAGTCATTTTCACTCGACCAATCACCTGTTTTATTATGTCTGAAATCTCAGTAATTTCAGAGACGATCAACGTAGTGATCGCATTGATCTTTTATTTATTTTGGTTGGTTGGATGAGGCATAATTATTTATGGAACACTAACTGTTGAACATATGTACTATACTCTACAATATTCGTTTAATAAAGCCTTTCTATCCAAACGCGTAGAAACAGAACCACGGGCTAGATTATCGTATTTACGTAGCTATCCCAAGTAGCGTAAATAGACTAATTAGGGTGCAGTGATAAGCCTGGAACCAAACTGCTGATTCTTCCCATACTTTGTGTAATGTTTGTGGATGTAGAGACAAACCGAGATCTTCAAGTCCTAGGTTGATGAATGCAACTTTGTTCACTGCAGCCACTTGACCATCCACGCCTAATACGTTTCAGTTTTAAGTCCAAGAGACATGTTTAGTCTAGACCCATTTTGTAACTATTAGTATCTATTATGCTTATCAATGCATCTGCCACATGGTTTTTGCCTTTTTACATAGAATACACCTTATGCCTTCTTGAGGGAGCACGTGTTAATGACTGTCAAAGAAGTGAAAGAGATAGAAATTGCAGATGTTGATGGATTGGTTTCAAGGTAAGATTACGGGCATCTCGCAAGTGCCGTAAACGTTGTCATCCTTAAGTCGTGACGAGTGTGATGGCTGTATAATGTAATTACAAACGTCTTTGATAACTGTCTCGGAACGCAGATTAAAAAGTCAATTCTTTGACAAGGAACATGTATTCCTATATGATCCTCTTTTCTTCATACACTTACCCATCCTTGGGTCCTTCTGTCCCTTTCCTCTTTTCTTCCTTCCTTCCTTTTTTCCTTTCCATTAATCGACTTTAGATATTGTACGCTAAAAGTTTTATAAACAGTATTTTATTTTGCAGGCATGTACTCCAGACATTCCTTTGGTTGGAAACAGCGCAGCAAGTGAGGACTGAAGTTGTTAATGCTGATGTAGAAAACGAGGTTTGGCCACTGAAGTAGTTTAATTTTCATGAATATAACCAGAAAGGTTCTTTTTTGTATGTACCTTGTGAGAGATGTCTTTAATTGTCCTAATTTCAGAATCATACAATATCACGATAGCTATTCTCGGTTTTCTCGTCTTTGCTGACATTGCTTAGATCTCCTTGTTAATCTTGATTTTATTGCTAACTCTCATGTTCGTGAAAGTTTAACATTCTGATATCCAAGAGAACTGACATAAAGAATGAACGGGCCTCTTTTTGCAATCGAGATTTGACATGGTCTTATGATGTCTTGTTAGGACATGTTAGTAACCGAGGGGTGACTTTTGATCAATGTTTAATGTAATAGTTAAGCCCTAGGTCCGATGTCCTCCTAAGTGTGTTTGTGTTTTACACAAATGCAAGCTCAAATCTCAGCTGTTTCTTGTTAAATTTGTTCTATTTTTGTGTACAATTAATTGCCTTCTGTAATAATTTCACCCCACCCCTCCTGCTATTGGCGTTATTTAATGACACATATGTGTTTTATTTTCCTCTCTAGATCGTTAAAATGTTAAGATCGGCTTCATTTTTACAGAACCCTGAGTTTATTGTGAATCTATTGAATTGCACATTATATCCCAGGTAGAAATCCCTTTTGTGTTATTTTATTGATATTTGTTCATATTAAGTGTTAGTTGATTATCATGTTTCAACTCAACCTTCGACTTCTTTATTCGAAATGGCAAACAATCAGAGTTGTATTGTATACGTGTAACAATTTGAGGATTAAGATTCATATTAACCTAAAATCTTTTAGACATCATATTTATCTTGGTATGAGCACTCGCAAGAAGACACACTGAAGATTCTTGAGACAAGTTGTAAGACAAGGTTTTATATTAACATAACGTACGTGGACAGGAGGGAGTGGATGAATGTCATCATGGGCTTGATGGCAAGCTGAAAATGTCCAGTGTAGGTAGCGGCATTTGATTATGCGTCTTGCATACCTTTCGAAACATACGCAGTGTACTGGTTAAGCTAATAAGGGAGATGATAGGCGTTATCTAATGTTCTCTAATTGGGATCTAAAGTATCCTTTGCCGTGTTCTAATACCAAATGCGGTTGAGCTTGAGTTCTTCCATCAATTATTAAAAGCACGATCGATCCAATGCATTCCTTATTATGAAGTGCCTAGTTTAATGAAATTAATTTTAGTACAATATTTGGTATTAGACTTATTATTGTTGTTCTAGGTACTCCTTAGTCCTTCCGCAAGTTTTGCGAGGAATTTACGATGGATTAATGTTGGAGCCGCCCGTTGCTCTGCGGTCTCCCTCCCAAGACACATCTGATAGTGACTCACCCGCGCCTTCAGTAGAATCACAGCCATCAATACCCACAATAGATCAAGCAAGTGTATCAAGTCAGCCTAGGTTTGCCTATTATTATTATTATTATTATTATTATTATTATTATTATTATTTATGTAACATTATACTAAATATTATTTTAAATGAAAAGGGAATTACCTTCCTTATCCAATTGAATAGAAACAATTGATAACCTAGATAGCATTAATATGATAAGGGCATGATACTTTATGAAATTGCCATCCACTGCCGAGTTATTATCAATTACTAGAAGGGTTTTCCCTTTTGAACTCATTCTTCAGCGTTTATTTCATAAATGTGCGATTCCTTGTAGACGAGTCTAGTGCAAAGAAAAAGCGCTCTTCCAAACTTTTACGATTCAACCTGGTTGTCCACTGCGCTATTGATCCAACAATTTCAATCGCAATCTGCAGTTTTTTATTCATTGTTTTGTTGATTTTAGATAAGTTTTGTTTCCATTACTTTAATTAGACATGTTAATGCCCTTTAAAAGGAGCAGTTTGCAAGAATAATATTCGCATTGTAGAAAAAATATAACTAGATTTTGTCTGTCTTGTTTTTAGCGATCGGAGATTGTTTAGGAGACTTTCTAGTATTGGAGATGCATCTGGGAAAAGAAGAGAAATTGTTGTACATTCTAAAACAGAGAAAAAGCTTAAAACTAGGAAACTTACGTTATCATCAAAGGCAATGCCAGGTATTGCATGCAAATACAACTGGTTGAATTTTAATGTATAACTAATGCATTACCTTCTTATTCAGTGTATAAAAGATAATAAGAAGTGGTTCTTATAGGGACATGTGATCAATTGTAAAGGTGCTTAACCTTAGATGCTGTCGATTATTTCGGTTTTGATTTCGAAGCTTTGAATATATATAGTAACAGGCAACATGAAGTGATTTTTTATGATATAAATGACCTAGGCTGTGTATAGAGGAATGCTGTGATAAACAGCGATAGTAAATGCCTGTATCCGTTATTATGGCTGTTATGTGTAAAAGAATCAAGTTGTAATTGTCATTGAGTTTTCTGTTGAGTTATCATTGTTTTGTGTAGGCACTTAAAATGTAGTTTGTTGGATACATATAGAGTAAGTGTCAACCGAAATCATTCTGACAACAACACATTTTTGTACAGATGGACAGGAGCCGATATTTATATGTATGCATTGATATGATGCCTGTGTTGCTATGCACTCACTCTGGTCAAGTGTAAGTAAAATACACATTTTGTTACTTTACCGCGTTTTTCAAGAAGGGAACCATCCATTTGCGAATTTTCAACCAACAAGGCCTTAGCATGGTGCTTTGGCAGTGTGTGCTGTCACAGTCCAGAGATTCTATAACGCTGCAAAAATGAAAACAATTCAGCAAATTTGGCAAGGCATTACACGGAAGAGGGTATAATGTACAACTTATTAATGGCTTACATAATTTCATTTCTAGACCGTGTGCTAATGAGTCCACCGCGTAATAGGGTTCGCCGTGACTTGTTCGATACTAGAGAAGACGATGGCTTTTTGAAGACGCCTGAAAAATCGAAACCCTCTACGGAAACAGGTAAGTGAATTACTTTTCGTAGGCATTGAGGAAGACCCAATATGTCTTAGAAGACCAATTGATACTGTATTGAGATTAAGCCTTTTAGTCTCGATGGCGAGCAGGGTCTCTTTGTCGATGTGGATCGTTTGCTGGTCAATAGGTTTCCTGTCCGTGCTCATATCAGTTCTCATGATCACAACTTGTTAAATATGTGGCTGTAGGAACCTCATTGAGACAATCAGAATTCCTTGAAAGTTGGTGTTGCTGGTTAGGAGCTTACCGTATGCAATTCGGTTTATTTGCTATTTTCGTTCTGAAATTGTTTGTAAGATTAACAGTGTCACTGTCTTTATAATGCATATCTGTGCTTTTACTATCCCTTTCTCGTCATTAGAGGAAAGTTTTCAAGGATATTTTGTTTTCCTCACTTACTATATGTGAAAAGGGATTTCCAATAGACGTGAGATTTCAGAGAGACAGAGTATTGAGTAAATCAGTAAATCATAAAAGGCAGTGTTGCAGTAGAATGCAAAAATTTGCAGAATCTGTAACAGGAAAGAATATTGATTGGAATACTCAAGAATTAAACATGCTCTGGTGGTCCTTACTAAGGGAAGATGCTGTCTCTGTTCGGTATCACCATATTGATTGCGAACAAGTCAAAAAGATCGTTTATCCTTTAAAGCATACCTCGGGTTTTTGTTTGCAACTAAAAGCGCTTGGCAATAGATTACCCTACATGACCCTGAAATATGAATTATAACTAACTAGGTACACTTGGGATATGATGCTTAGCAATAGAGAATATGGATAAGTGATCATCGAAGTGAAATAGTTTATTTGCTTGTAATGGTGGCTTGATAATTCACCACTTACAGAATCTTCACCTTAAACTGAAAAGTTCAGGTTCTTGTTTTCCTGGCTGAGTGAATGTAATTTTGCACTTTCTTTACATTAAAAACTAATTATTTCTGTTTATCGTTTGGTATCATGCTGAAGTGTTAAAAGTGAAAAATACTCCACTGCATAAACAAACAAGGAAATTAGTGTGGAAGTTGCAGCAAAGAGAAAGAAGGAGGTCTCAAGTTGCAATGGAGCGAACTGTCGTGAAAGAATCACCTCTAAAAGACGGTAATGGTAGGTTGATTTTGCGTATCATGTCATCGTGGCATGTTCTTCATTCAATGATTTCCGATTTGAAACTCACTCTAGGGGCGGCGCTTTCCTAGATATAAGAGGACTCATTTATGGTAATGGAATCCTCATACTGCTAGTAATGAAGTCTTCATGGGGATAACCCAGTTACCATATTTGGTCATGTTATCTTCATAAATGTGACAAGCAAGGGCATCTTCATGGGGAATACCCGTGTCGTTTGTATAATCATGCTGACTTGGCGGAGATTTGCGCTCTCTGAGTGCTTCTCGTTAAGTTATATTTCTCGAAAACAAATAATGACTATGACAGTGTACAACAGAAACGTTCCTGTTTTAAAAACAAAATGCATTTTTTCCCGTGTATCATTTGACTTGGTAATTCCTCAGGAATACGTGTACTTACGTACTTACTGTGAAGTTAAATGCTTTTGCAACATTTTATACCAAATTATAAAAAAGATGAATTGACATTAAATCTAATGTAATGAAGAGACTGGGATGAGGAAGTATTTCAAAAACAGTAGAATACGGTGAAGCTCCCTTGCTTTCACAAGGGGAAGGGGGCTCAATGTCTCCTGGGTTCCTGCCTGCCTTTCAACGCTCCTTGAAATCATTGTGAATGAAACCGAGAGCTTGTAAGCAAAAATGGTTTAAATATGCTTACCATATTTCAAATTTGTTAACTTGCATATGGATATGACTTACGTCTATATTGCTCAGTCAATACGTTGCGCTGTCTTTCCGTGCCTTGTACTGCTATGAACGTTTGGCGTCGTCGGGGCGTTGTTTGGTCATACGTTCTAGATCATTTAATCTGGAAGGGCCCATCCCTTTCTAAGCTGTACGACAATCGATGTTCCATAACTAGGTGGCTTTCGTTGCTCATCACCACGTGGTCATTTGTAAGCTGCTCTAGCAGCTAAAGGCTAGTGCCTTCTACTTTGAAAATGTTTCGACTCATTACATCATAATGTCACTCCTTCGCTTGGTTTATCCTGCAAGTTTACCGGGATTTCGCGTTTGGAGCCAGCACGTGAGAGGATAAGAGATTGATAAGAACCAGTGGTCCGTCCATCATACCATATAGAGTGCCGCTGGCATACATTAGGGTTTTCTTTTATCCAGTACCTCAAAGGAGAGAAAACTACGGGGTGTGAACAATTGTGGATGAACATTATACTTGCCGTGAAAAAGCCTATAACTACGTAAAGATACTTTTCATAGCAATGCCTAAAATTGATCTGAGAGTGAACACGCGCACAATATCTGTCCTCTGTTTGCTATACCACTGCTTGCGATGTATCCGACATTCTTTCTTCAGTTATCACTGTTACTAAAAGCTCATACTTATCGTGTTTGATTTTGCATGAACTGGTCTGTTATGTGTTCTTATGCAAGACCGTGAAGAAGTTTCATCTTGTGTTTGTTTTCCAGATTGGCCACCAATCTCAAATTTTCAAAAGTCGAAATCGTTTAGTTGTAGAACCTCTCCACGGAAATTTTATCGTATTAAGAGACTGCCGTCTTGCATTGCTTCCGCAAGTACCCAGAAGAATCCCACTGAAGACTTTCATGCTAACCTCGATGAAAGCAGTAGATTGATACCAAGAAGTTTGTCACTAAAAGATGGAGGCTTAGGATCTTTTAATGTTTCAAATTCTCCGTTCAAGATTCAGGATATCCGTTCTCACGATTCCGGAACTTACTCTTCATCATCAACTTGTGTTGCCGAGAAAGATACCAAAACATCCTTCTCTTCTGCAGATTCAATTCAGAATGAACCAAAGCGCAGATTGGATTTCTTGACTTGCGAAAGGTCTTTGCCATCAGATGTCTCGCATCCATCAATGTTAACTCAGAGTTCTCTTTTTAATGAGGATTCCATGGATTGGATTGCCATGGTCGAGGAGGATAGAAAAAACATGAAGAATGAGAAGCATCGATGTGAAAATGAATCAAGATCACAGGCTAACTTAGGTGATGTAGACGATTCCACTCTCAATGTACGACCGACTAGTACTCAGCCTGTGGCTACGTGTTTGACCCCGACACAGTCCCCTCACATACGTGATATGTGTATTCCATCGCCACATTTATCGGCAAGTAGTCTGGAAATTCTTGAACATGCACCTATTCTGTCGCCTGAACTTCATGGGAGACGGAAGACTGTGAGTGGTCGAGTTTACACGTCATCACGGAAAACAAAGAGAAAACGAGAATTACCAGAAAGCCCAATACCATTGGAAGAGTGAAAGCCTCACAGGACTGAATTATAAGGCATGTTGTATGAATGTATTATAGTGGGTGACCACAAAAGTGCTACTGACTGATTGAGTACTTTTACGAATAATTCAATTGAGGTTTCCAGCCCTTCGCAAGAAGGAACTGTACACAGCGGCGTTCTGTTTATAGTGTCGAGTTGATTTTGTAGGGGTCGGATAAAACAACAGTTGACGTCGGTTGAAGTTCAGTAGTTTGCATCGGTTCTTGTTATCGAAAGTTTCTTCTGTGCAGCGCTTAAGTGTTTTATACTGGTGATGGAGCTCTGAAAAATAGTGTAGGTGTGTAGAAACGACCTATTTTTCTTTCTCGGCCTGCTTTTGTATCTTTATGAACAAAAATAATCCCAAAGCAAGTATCGATCTCCTTTCCTGCTTGTTTTCTCTTCCTGTCAAAAGTGTCTTCAATGTGCATTGATTTCCAATAGTATTAACCATATACTTGAACCAGAGTTCAAGCCCAATTCTAGTTGTCCGTTATTATACTAGATTACTGTTTGCATAAATACGCGTATTTCGTTGAGAGCTCTCAGGAATTATAGAGTACACGGGAAATTAGCAGCACTAAAAAATTTTACAGCACTCGGGACTTTAGAGGACTCAGAAATTTTACAGCACTCGGGAATTTTGGAGCACTCGGGAATTTTAGAGCACCCGGGAATTTTAGAGAACTCAGGAATTTTATAGCACTCGGGAATTTTAGTGCACTCGGGAATTTTAGTGCACTCAGAACTTTTTTAGGACTCAGGAATTTCAGAGCACTTAGGAATTTTAGAGCACTCAGAAATATTAGAGCACTCAGGAATTTTTGAGCACTCAAAAACTTTAGAGCACTCAGGAATTTTAAAGCACTCAGAAATATTAGAGCACTCGGGAGTTTTTGAGCACTCAGGAATTTTAGAGCACCTAGGAATTTTATAGCACTCGGGAATTATAGAGCGCTAAGTAAGACGTTTGTCTAGCTTGTAGCTTGCAGCATATAATCACAGCAGTAAAAGGACTGTTTAAATGATTTTTTTACTCGAAGACTAGATCATATATTATTGTTTCTATATCTATCATTCATGATCGTGTGAGTTATGTACTTAGGTTCTCCTGCTTCTGTTGGAGCACTTGGCATCAACAAGCTTCCTCCACTGCATTCAGTCCGTTGCCATCATCTCAGCGACCTGCCACTTGGTACCAATCTCTTTTAGTTTCTGATCGCGTAGAACGTGTTAAATGTAAATCAAGGTGTGGCTTCTTGCATGTGTTATTTTAATAACTCATTAGACATTCGCTACATACCATTATCGCTGCCATTTTCTGGAAGACGTAGAATCTGTAATAATTGTACATCAGAGCTAAGAGAGCAGGTGTTGAGAAATCTTCCATGGTTTCCTACTTATGATGCGAATGGTGGAAAATTGAACTTAGCGTTTTGTTAGGTTTAATCTGGCGTCCAACCTTTTATTCATTCGTTTAACTTACCTCTTTACATCTCTGTGTGTCCAACTCAACTGTAATCTTAACTTGAATTTTTGGCTTCTTGTTGGATGACGATTAGTTTTTCTTCAAATTACTTTAGCTCTCTTATAATTTTGCTCTTGTTTTGACTTTCTTCAACAATTGAAAGCAACGGTATTACCACGTCATCGAGTTCATGTATTTCCTGGTTATTTCTCTCCTTCCCTACTTTTGCGTCAGTGTAGCTCGTCAGAATAAGTATAAAGTTTCTTGAGCTAGTTGTTGATCAGCAAATGTTTTTGAAGTGCTGCGTAACATTCATCAAATACCTCTGGTGGTGACGTAGGCCATTTAAATTTGATAACTGTAGAATTGTAAACTTTCAGGCTGCATAAAGTTTCCATATTATTAAGACTAGTTTACGCTCTGCGGGTTTTTTGCATGCGTACGTCTCATGAATTAACCTCAGGAGTCAAAACTGAATCGTGTAAACGGAATTTGCTGAATAATTTATGTATGCGACGACTGATAAAGATAGAACTTGTCCTTTTTGCCTACAGCAACGCATGATGGATGAACTCTTTTAACAAATGAAACAAACTGATCGAATCACATGCTTCATATGTTTTGGCTGTCAGTGATCAATGGGAACATTGCATCTGTCATGTTTGTACTCTGCCATTTTGGGGGCTACTGTTCCAAGTAGCTCTTTAAAATTGCCCTTGTTCATTGTTAGAAAATTTCAAAAATTGCTTAAATAACTAATTAAGCAGTGAATCGTGGGCTTCGCGTTTATCCCGGTACACAACCGAAAGTTGGTTTTTTATGACACTAACTCATTAGTCAAAAATATATCGTCTAAACGTTTAGACGAAAACTCTTACCACTTTGACTCGTGAGTCATACGGACGGTAAAAAACGCGTAGTGTGAGGGGACCTTTAGGTGTTTTATCCCCGGTTAGTAATTTTAATGTCACGTTTTAAAAAGCATTTCGCTAATTTCATAATTGCATTCTGTATTACGTGCATCCTTTCTCAAACATATCACTGTTTTTGGCCCATCAAAAGCTGCAGACGTTCACTTCCTCCAAGTTCTTATATACTACTATCATGATATCAGTTCAAAGAGTTGCTCTACTAGTGACATCAAAATCAAAAAGATTGATTGGCCACTCAATTTCCATTGCAACAATTTTCCGCGGTCTCTACATGGTTGCGCCTAGTGAAAGAATGGACGCAGTGGAAGGCATCTACGGAGGGGTTCCTCCAACGAGTGTGAAAAGCACTGATCCAATCCAATTCAATATCCCGCTAGTAGTACTGAAACCTCACCGTTTTTCTCACACTAGAATCGTCTCACTGGCTTCGATATAACCAACCATTCCTGGAACGAATTCCTACCTTTCCATTTAAGTTTAGATTTTTCTTTCCATTGCGAACGTTTCTTTCACTTTACATTATCAAGAGCCCTCAAGACAGTAGAGAACAAGTCCTATTTCGGAGCCAAAGTTTTGTTTCCAATAAGCTAATGAGCAAGTACGCTTCGCTTTATACTACTCGAGTATTGACTTGAGTGTCGGGTGAAGGCCGTTTCGTCTTTCAACTGTAAAGCCTCACGCGTCCAAATTGTCCAAATTGCCACCTCAATGCACCGACGGCTATTAGAGATCGGCTAAATTTGACGGGGTCTGTCATTCATTTTTGAGGTTTATTGTTACAAGCTGGATGCAATAAAGATCTGTTGACAAGAATTTCTTGCAACTGTCATTTCGTACTTGGTTTCAGAGACAATGTAAGAGAACTCAAGAGATACTATAGTAAGTTGTATATAAATAATGTAATGTCATGAGTCCTTTTCAACAAAACTTAGCATTAAGCTTTTCCGTTTATGGTACCCTATGTCGCTTCCTGACAAATAACCTTGTCCATCATGACTGTGAAATATAAAAAGTTTTTGAAATTTGTGAATGTTTCAATGGGATGACTCGTTTACTTTTCATGGTGATAATATTATGCCACTTGCTTGACTCATGGGGTTTTTGACAACCATATTCAGAAATCAATGACAATAGATGATTTATGATGGCCTCCTTTTCATGCAAATAGTCACTGCAAACGACTTACTCAGTTCAACCACCAGTCGATACTCCAAGATGGCCACCCAACATCGATTTCATACAATCAATTTAAACAGGGGGGATCATTACAAGATAAAAAACATGAAATGTACAAGTAATGTGCAATGACGGTAGCGAAAAAGCACGCAGGTGTAGTGTTTGATAGCAACTTGATGATGAGTTATTTACATTTGTGAAGTACACTAAAACTTTACCAGCTTCACATTTAACCTTGTATAGTAGGCAAGCTTCATTTTCCTTCCGAAGATCAAACACTGAAGATAATACACACACACACACATATATTTGGATATATTTATATATATTTGTATGATAATCTCTCTATGAACAGTACGTCAATACGTCAAATCACACACACACACACACACACACACACACACACATATATATATATATATATATATATATATTCATATTCAAGTAGATACAGACAACTATGTATGTATTCCAGTTTCTATACATTAAAATGTATCGGCTTTTTCCTAGTTTGCTTCAGTCCAGCTTTTACGAAGTGTCTCTAACTGACATCAATTTACCACCATTTAACAAGCTCAAAATTGTGTACACCTATACTGGGGATAATAATGACGATCAAAATATGAACAATGACAACAAATAATAGCAATCATGACGATCAACTCAACAACAATAGTTAATAACAATAATAATTTGGACGATCATGCTAACAAAAATGCCTATAGTGGTGATAATAATGACGATCAAAATATGAACAATGACAACAAATGACAGCAATCATGACGATCAACTCAACAACAATAGTTAATAACAATAATAATTTGGACGATCATGCTAACAAAAATGCCT
>JANTCA010084356.1:0-12666 GCA_024741275.1 Chironex yamaguchii | reverse complement strand
ATAATGGTGATAATAATGACGATCAAAATATGAACAATGACTAATATTTTAGTATTCCGTGGAAAATAGATATTTCAATGCTAAAATTTCCTTCTGTATCAAGGTGTTTTTGTTAAGGTTTATCATTTATGAGATACGAATTGAAATGATGAAACTATAGCCTACTTAATTGAACGAAAATAATTCTCTCCTTTTAGGTAACATTACTTCATTAAGCATCAAATATTCACTGTTTGTCATGGAATACAATTTTTGCACTTCAATCCTAGTGAACTGACTGTTACCGGTTTCTATGCCATGTTACATGTTAATTTGCAGTACTTATAAATATACAAATTATGAATTGATCCAACTTGCAAAGTCCACAGTTTGCGACGTTTTATCCTAAAGATATATTTCCAGCTCCCTCTCATCTCTTAGAAAGTTTCACTGCAATGATTTCTTAATTCTTTTATCTATATCTTTGAGTTTACAACAGTTCTTATGGATCTGCTTTGGCATGTCAAAATTCATGAATGTTATTGCAATAAAAGAAAAAAATAACAAGCCAAATAAACCAAACTCATGTTTCCCCCTGCTGCATTATATAAGTGATTGAGATATGAATGTGGAATACCTGTTTCTTTCAGGTGTAAGGCAAGCAATAAGCCTACTTATATCTAATCTTCCACAGGAATGTCACACGCACCTTCTGCACACAATCTCTTCAATTTAGAAGTGATATCACTGATTTTCTGAGATTACTTAGGTAGAACAGCAAGTATGTTTAATTCAGTGATGTTTTTATTTACAGTTCCATTGTTGACCATCATTTTGCAAAGGCATCCATGTCTAGGACAGGCAAACTCTGGCTTCAATGCTGCACTTAGAAAGCCAATCACTGCCAATGTGACTTGTGGTTCGCCACCGGAACAATTCTATAATAGTAGACAAGGAGAGATACCTCCTCGACTTCGTGAAATATCGACTTGCAATGCTAGTGATCCCAGATTAGCACATCCACCCAGATTCATGGTTGATGGTCTTCTTACAACATCATGGCAATCAAAAAACAGCGAGGAGAAGGCTTTTATTCAAATCTCACTCCTACAGGTATTTTATAGTTGTTTTGTATTAATAATTATGTCATCCGTTTGTGTTTGTATATGCTCCGGTGTTTCGTGCTTTTTCTTAATTGTATGTCATATTCTCAATTTGTTGGCCACCAACAGCCCTTTCGTTGAATTCCTTTTGTGTTCTGTACCATTTTATTTTTTTCTCTTGTTGATACTACGTATCTTTAGTCAGTTCACGTTGCCCCCATCCCCATCCCCTGCCGTGAAACACAGACATTTCGTCTCTTTTTATCCATCGAATGGTCATTTGCTCGGTAACATGAATAGATATACACTACCTCTTTTAAATATTTGAACACGGTTTTTCCATGCAGCTAATCTGTGCTCGGCTTAAGAGAATCTGGTAACTTATAATGATGTTTTTTTGTTTGAATGAAAGATCAATGGAAGTGTTAGTGTTTGCTTAAAGTTGAGTCCAACACAGTGAATCAATTTAGCTGAAGATCTGAAAGATGAGGTCAATAGTATCAACACAAATCCTCAATAATTTGTCTCCCAGAAACTGTAGCTTACGAATTATTGCATATCGATAAACCCTTATTGGCACAGCAGACTTGTTTCGTGTTAGAATTTTACTACTTAATTTTTGCTATCATTTGTAACATTTCAAGAGATTTGTTGATCAAGTTATGAGATATTGTAAGCACACGTGTAAAACCACTTCAGTTGTGTACCCGTACCAAAGATCTTCTTTCTTTGGTGTGTAGGGCTTCACACATCTCCTTTTCCTTGGCTTTTTGGCCTTACAAATCTCATGTCTCAATTCTCAAACGTTGCAACACGTGATTTCTGGCTGTACTGTATACTTGAATCAAGGATTTTACAGCTGGTGTTATGATTCAGTTTTAAAAATCGCTGCTCAGTTTCTTCTATATTCAAACAAAGATCTAAAAATCTACTGCGACATTGATGGTTTCTTATCACCACATTTGATATCTGGAGATAGCCTACGTCCTGATATGTTGATTCAACGTAGCAATTCGCTGGATGTACTGGAATTATCTGTTGGATTTGAAACAAATCTTATTTCAGATTATCAGAGAAAATCGAACAAAAATAAATCCCTTTGCAAAGATCTTGCAGAAAATTATAATGTCCACTTCATTAATTTGAGAATGAGTTCAATTGGAAGGATAGCAAAGGACAGTGTCTGTTTTATTATAAGTTGGAATGTCTTAAGGATCATAATCGTGATTATTTGTTACTTAGAATGATTGGCTGTATAATAAGATCTTCTTATTCTCTGTTTTGTCGACTTGATAAGGTCTGCACTGATCCTGATCTTTTGTGACTTTATTTTTACGTCTTGATAACCCGTTGATAACCTGTGAGTCTCCAAATGTATGCATTGAGTGAAAAATATATTTAAAAAACTATTATGTGAAATATGTTGAACGCTGCAACAATCCAAAACATAAATTCGATGAAGTCAAGTTTGTCAATACGTCAATGGAAAGCTTAAGAGTCTGTGGTAGGACTTTTGATTCACTGGTATGTATGATGAAAGAACATCGGCATAGATGATCATAAGTCCAATTATATACTCAAAACAACAACAAACAAAGACCTACGATGCAGATATTACATCCTCTGCTGCAGTAACAAAGAATGCACAGCAATGCCACTGCTAGAGCTCTAGAATATTTAACTTCTCTTTTCTTCCTTTCGGTCTTTTTAACGAATAGATTGTAACTGCTTTATCTTTTATTGCACATAGCTAGCATTTTTAGTATTCAGCAGTCACTTATCTTCTTATAGTGAGGAAATTGACTGGATTTTGTACGCGAGGTTATTGTAGAGAAAATAAATGAAGTTTCCATTATTACTATTATTATTATTATTATCGTGATGACGACGATAATGTTAATGATGGTCTGAAGTGATGAGGAATTCGTACATTAACCCATATGCAAACATCTTTTCGTGGTACAAAACTTGAAAATAGCCTTGAAAATTTTATACTCTGAAGAGTATCAGAGGAAAAAAGCTTTTAAGTATGTTTTCAGCTCTATGTCGCAAATTTTGAACGGGAACATTCTACAAGGTAAACATTCTAAGCTATAGCTGTACGATCAAAGAAAGTCCTAATCGTGCAAATAATAATTCACGGCGTATCTTATTTATTTTGATCCCTCTTACTCAAAGGGCACTATACAAATGACAATACAGTTGGGAATTATCCTTACCAGTTTTTTTTTACGGGTACAACACTTATTTGCAAAGCATTGTTGATAAAGTCGGAAAAGATAGCAAGGGTATTGCCGAATCAAGAATCCATACAAAAACGCACGACAACCAGATAACCAAAAGAAAAGCAAAGGCACTAATAGAAAATGGCTGAAATTTTGGAGATGGTAACCAATTGAATTGTGATGACAGAAAAGATAATTGTTAAGCAAATAGAGTTTTTGGGCTGTTGGGCGAGGAGAAGCTGAGATATCTGATTGAAGTAGAATGAGTCAGAGAAATAGCCATACTTACTGCTTTTCCAATGCAATAAATTTAAAATAACCTTGTCCAATTAATTCTGATTTTAGTTGTAACGTCTGGGATCAAAGGTGGTCACTCATTTAATAGAGGAAAGCTTCAATAACTTTACCATGCCATGAGGAAATGGTCACTTTGAACATTTGATGATCACAACGTTGTAGTTTGTTTATTGCAGTTTCATTTATGTATTCTGTTGCAAATAATTGAATATTTTTCTCTTATTTCCTTGCAATTTCCAAATTACTTTAGTCGTTTTTAGGAAAAGGAATCATTTTTCGCTTCGGAGATTACAAACGACCAGCTCAGATTGCAATTTCTAAATCTTCAACTTTTGGTGCTTCATTTGTCCCTTGGCATTACGTTGTAACTACAAAATCTGAATGTACTACTGTGTTCAATATTCCGACTAGTGAAATTCATTCTTCTCCTGATAAAGTAGACAGAGTAGTATGTTCGGAATATGGTCAATTAGCACTGGAATATGGCGAAGTGGTAAGTTTGAATTCAATGTGTCCTATGCTTGTTTTTATTTTTTCAAACTGTATTGCAGTGCTTTGTCATTTATTTATCGAATGCAAATGGGCATGAACCAAGCATGGAAGAATTGTTATCAACGCATTACCAAAATCATGCTACTTGTGGTTTAGAATGGCTTTTGTACTAATTTTCCTTGTGCTAAGGCTATTTTCTCGTCAAAGCATCAATAAGTGTATCCTTGTATCAAAGTCAAATACTGTGTGACTTCATTGTTTTATTGTACTTCTATTTTACTAAAGTACATTGTGTAAAATAAAGGGTTATCGAATATTGTTTTTTAACTTGATTTACTCTGTCTGTGTTGTGTTTATGTCAAAACCAGTTTTTCTGTACGTCCCTGCTGTTGACAGCACCATAACTAAAATGACTAGCTCTCAAGATGTAATACTGTACATAAAATGTAGAATTTTGACGCATTTATAAACATTGCTGAAATAAAATGATCTTCCTGTATAAACCCAAGTTCAATTGTAAGCGCCTGCGCCAACCGACAAACAGCAAACTTTTGTTTATTACACTTAATCTAAACACCTTAAGTTACATAATGCTCTTCTAACATTTGTTCGTACACTACAACAATCATTACGCACTTTTTCTTACAAATCTCTAATATGAGTAAATCTCTATACGCTGAATATATACATGCGAGTATATAAAAGCTCTTTTGATTTAGTGTCATTTATTGTTTATGAATTTTCAGTTCAGTGTTGATTTAAATGGAAATCAAAGAGGCGATGGATCCAACAGCTATGATTCATTAATGCTGAGAGTAAGTTGTTTTTACTTTTAGTATCTTTGTAACTTCGTCAAATCAAAGAAGACAGAAATAATTTTATCTTTTATTTTTCACGTTTGATGCTTGATATCCTTTAACCATGGAATTCGTTTACCGATTAAGTCACTCTTGTTGCAACAACATTCATTTTTTATTAAAGGTTACAAATTCAATGAAAGTTTTCTCTTTTTTCCTTGTTCCAAACATCATATTACACCAATCATGTATCCCAAATTGGTGTTTAAATCCATTTGGTCTTTATGATGTTGTTTATACATATTTCGTATCACTTATTCACTTGTTCTCGATATGAGGTATATGCCCTTCTTCAAGTCAAGAATCAAATTGAGGGGAGAAGGGGGCGCAGAACAAGCAGCTCAGTTCCCTTCATATTTATTATCCGTAAAAAACAATAGCCCTATATTTATTTAATTTTCTTTATTAGATGCCTTGAACATAAAGACATTGTCTCAGCATTGATAACCATCAATGAGAGTGCTGCTATTTCAAAGTTTTTATCTTAATAATTAAACGCTTTTACTTGTTACCTTGCAGTGTTGAAACTTAAACACTTTTCCTATTTGTTCCTGTTTTTGGTCTAATATCTAGAGGTGTACCATGATCCGCATCAAACCATTAACAGTGGTTGAGAATCTCACTTCACTAGTGTCAGCCAATATTTTTATCATTCCTGCTTTAATTGACGAAATATTTCAAAAAGAAGTTTTAATTCCCGTTTACCTCGATGCTAACGAAAAAATGATTCCGAACCACCCCTAAAAGGTAATTTTCTGCCAGTCAGAACACCAGCATACTTCCAGGACGATACATTCAAGACTTTGCAATTTATTTTGCTAACAAACCAACTCACCAACAGACAGACAGAAACGTCGGTAAAAACTTAACCTCCTTTGGCGATGGAAATATAGGACATGGATGGACGACGAATTGGATGAGTTAGCTGATGAAAGCTATTATCTATTTTATGAGACTGATAATTTTGATGATGATGACAGCAATAATGATATTTACCTTGGCATTGATAATAAGATGAATTTGATGACGATCATAGCTGTGATAGTAAAACTGATAATTGATGGTAAACTTCTTTAAACAAAATGACTAGTATGGCGATCAATGATGTTGATGATAACTATACTAATAGTTTTAATTATCTAACTGATGAGAAGGAGGATTTGGATACTAACAGCATTGGATGCACTGATAATTATTTAATTAGCAAGAAAATTAGGTTGATAATAATTATAATACTAGTGCTGCTATTTGGGTTTTCTTTAACTTGATCATTTTATTCGTCTATACACAGATTAATTTGGTATTTCATTCTTTTTTTATAGACTTTCATGAATGTGACAAATGTAAGGATTACATTCTCTGGACTGTACAAGAAATTTGATCTATTGGCACCTCTTTGGGTAACAAAAACTAATTTTAAATAAGTTTATTAATTTTATTAATCTCCTAATGGACAAGGTTAATAGCTCGGACAATACCATAGTAGGATTACCTTGTTTTCTTTGTGACTTTAACTAGCTTGCTTAGTGCAATTGTGTACTCTTGTGAACTTTGCCTGATTAATCATTCTTATTTTTATAGCTCAGACTTTATTCCATTTGCTACAATATGCTATTAGAAATACGTCTCATGTAAGAACAAAAGACATAGGAAACAAGCGCCTGGACTGAGCAAGAGTACACAGACAACAGAACGTCATCACTTTGTAATATTTGTTTGTGAAATGTCCTATGTTAAACATATCATACTTGGTGTGTCCTCGAGTCGCACCATACAAATACTGTACTGTGTATAAATATCAAATGCGTTAGTAACGCTACCTATACGCTATTACATAGCTAGATAATACGTAAGTCATGTGCATTGCTATAATGGATAATAACATCTACTTTACTAAAAATGCGTATTACATGTTTTAGTCTATTTTTTGTAGATACAAACAAAAACAAACAAAATGTTTTCTTGTATTTATATCTTCAACCTTTATTGAATAGGCACTAATGAATCTGACCAATGCTCTAAGGTATCCATTCAACAAATCATACGTTTATGAAACTTTTCAATCGAGTGTGGATAAATCTTCCTCTATGTAATATAAAGTGGATTTAAATTGAAATTCTTTAGTTTGAGGATATTTGTAGTCATTGATAAACTTCAGATTCCTTTTAAAATCTTGCAGAGGGCAGAATCCGGCTGCGAATAGTATGATGACAATTTGCTTCACTCCGTTCCATGGACTGCATTTTACGACGACATAAAACGATATTTGTAAGGCAGCTGCCATCTCTGGAATTTGGTTTTATGGGAGAGAGTCTCACCTGCTCCTCTCCAAGCCCTCTTTTATTCTCGGCCTAGATTTGACACCAAGCAATGCGTTTATATAAATATCCACAGTTAAGGGTCTTTGAAGTTATGATTTGGACAACTCGTCTCCCAAAAACAAAAGAGAGAATTTCGTCTGGCATTTCGACCTCAGTAAAAAGTCTAGGGACTTTTACAGGACTGATACAGGTATCAACGTGTGCCTCTAACATGGACATGATTCTAACATGGAGGGAATCATGACTCCTGAATGGCGATTCGAACGGCGGTTTTTGCTTTAAAACCAATGCCAGAGCCACTGCACTACTGTGGCCATATTACCAATGATCAAAGCAAAGAAAAAAAATTAAAAGATAAACACTGGTTGATACTACTAGTTTCTTGCTTTTTACAATCATCAGACAATCATAACGAAATTCATTTTGCTATTTCGATATCATTTTCATTTCTTTGTGAGCGAAGGATTGCCTGTACAGTTGTATCGTCGAAGGAAGTGAGGCAATGCAGCTCGTAGAAATTACACTAGCATACCAATGCTAGAATAATTTGAGCTACTCGGGTAACATAAGTTCACTTTAAGCCCTAAATTCTAATTTTCTGCTATTCCCTCCAGTAAATGTAGTGCATCTTCGTTTTACTTCTTGCAAAACTAGCAACTGCATATTTAACCACAGAGGTAAGGGATGGTAGTTCTTACCATATTTCACAAGAGAGGGATAATTTTAACATTTTCTACTTTTGCCTGGGGAGTAAACAACCATGGATGTTATGTCACTTCTCAGGACCAGAATTCTATTTATTTACATTTTTATTTGAACCTGCACAGATGGCTCGATGAATGCAATCATGACTATAATGATGCTTTCGAAACTTGTTAACTGAATTTTACTTTATACATGTTCTATTAAACTTTTCACATTTGTAGCACCATTACGTAGTCAGTGAAATCGAGGTCATCGCTGTTTGCGATTGCAGTGGACATGGCGATGGATTGACTTGTCCTATAAACACAGTTTTAAATAGGAGACAGTGTCAGTGTAGAGATAATACATGCGGAGAAAAATGTGATCGCTGTTGTTCTGGATTTAATCAGTATCCTTGGAAAAGAGGAACCAAAGTCTCATGGGAATCAGATTCATCCACAGCATGTGAAGGTATGGAAGATGTGAATCAGTTCTTAGTAAACTGTGATGTTTCCATGTATTTCTATTTTATACACACCATTAATGATGAAGAAGCGTCATACATTGCTGTTCTATAAAGAGATACTCTTCATTACTCCATGGAATGTATGGTCCATCCACCAAACAGCTTAACAACACGGCAAACATCACAACACTATTAATTCTATTCATTTATTCCATTAATATTATTTGACTACAAGTAGTGCAAAGTTTTACTTAGCTAAACCGTGTTTATCTGTCAGCAAAGAATCTAGCATCCCAATTTCCTTTCCTATCATGTTCAACCTTGACCAGTATGTTTGATATTCACTATGACATGTGTAGTTTTGTTTGATATCGAGCTGGAATACGATGAGCGAAGTTGGCAGCATTTTTACTTATATGACGTTTTGTTCTTTCTGGAACTAGCACCTCGTAATAATTCTAGTAAAGGTAAATCAAGGCACTAAAATGTTGACTTTTGCTTGATAATAACGTAAAGATTTGAATCTGAGTTTGGAGGAGAAAGACGATTTCCTTGATTCACATTGGGGGTGACTCATTCAGGTGACAATTAAAATAACATTCGTTATCACATTGGCTAAGGACACTACATTTTCCTGGAAATGATGTTTATTCATTTTGCAAGCAACGCAAGTACTCCTTTATTGACATTTTACTAGGTAACTGAAATTGTTTCTAAGATCATTTCTCACAAAGACTGACAGACAATGAGGCAATACCATAACAAGATATGCAAATAATAATAAATTTATTTCATTTTTAGTCATTTTGGTATTTTTCATTTGCTTTTTAGCCTGTAACTGCTTCAACCACAGCTCAGTTTGTGTTTATAACAAAACAGTGGACACTCTTAAACTAAGCATAAGCATACATGGAAACATGTCTGGAGGAGGAGTTTGTCAAAATTGTCAGGTAAAAGATGATTAGCAATACTTGACTGCCCTTGGTAGACACTTACTTACTGTTATGATTTAAACCTATTTGTGAAGTCTCTGATAATGAGCAAGTCTTAATTGGTTGTCCGATATTCCCTTACATTCTTATATTTCCCTCCTTTGTTTATTATTACTCTCTATAAGATGCGTTTGTAGTTCTAACAGGTTGAAAGGGAAACCTTTCTAATGCAACAAAAATTAAGTTTTGATGACTTGAAGATACATGCTCTATATGAAAAGGGTATAAACGATAAAGGTTTCTTATAAATAGGAATGCATTGTCTTTATCTAATATGCTTATCTCTTAATAACCATTCTCATGTTGTCAGTGTAAGGAGATGTGCTATCAATCTTGTGTTGATTTGTTCACAGCACCAGACAGAGGGAATTAATTGTCAGCAATGCATTAAGTTTTATTTCAGACCAGCGGGAAGGAGTCGCTCACGACCAGATGCATGTTTAGGTAAGTGACTCAAGGGCGGAGACATTTTTATTTACATTGCGATGCCTTACTTTTTGTCCTCAAACATCTGCTTGAAGTCCACGATCTATATTTACTTGTATTGATCACTGATACTGAGATGCTTTGGTGGCAGCTACTTTGGTAATCATTGCTCTGTTAATGACTCTTATTGCATTCCTGTTGAGCAAGATGTCTTTGTTTTCATCTCAGCATGCAATTGCGATGTGAAAGGATCTACCAGAGTGTCTGGTTTTGATTTTCTGGAGTGCATCCGAGATGAAATCATGGCAACAAAGTACCCAGGAAAGGTAAAATGACTTCCTGATCTATCATTTTAAGAAGAGCAGTTCTTTCTGGCCGTATTTATCTGTAGACTTTAAGTACAGACATTCATTCTTTTTTTATATGGAGAAGATAGCCCGGACTTCCCGAGGCTATTTCTTGGTGAGGCTAATTTCAGCTTTTGTTTATATGGGACAAAAATAGCCTTGGCATGCTGGGGTTATTTTTTTTGGCTCCAAGTTTGACAATTTGGCCATGTTGTTTGAGCTACACATGAAAATGATGGTCTGCGCTTGCACAGTATCTGCATAGTGTCGGTATCGGTATGAGGCCGCTCTTGTTTCTGTTTATATGAGAAAAAATAGCCTCTCCAAGCTGCTACATCGGCTCGCTCAGGTAAGACATCGGCAGTCAAAAATAACCTCAATTGGGTGAGACTATTTGCAATATTTATATAAACGCGAAATGAGGATTACATTAGTTTGTATAGGATGCAAGTATCTCGGCTTAGAAAATAACCTCGGGTAGCAGAGGCAATTTTCTCTGTATAAACAGGCACTAAGAAAACATTGCCATCCTGTTATCAACGAGATATTTACCAATACCCTTTTAGAAAGAGGAGGAGATTGACGCCACAACAAAAAGAGAAGATTCAGATATAAGTAATAGTCGATAGTTAACAAGTAAATTGATGGAGTGATGAATAGATAGAAGGAAATAAGGATAGGACAGATAAAGAGATAAGTAAATATATAAACAAAGCAAGGGATTATGGAGACAGTTTGCGGAAAAGAGGGCTCATTTGGATATAGTAACAACAAAGCGGTCTGGGTCACAGCAAAAGTCATTGAATCCAGTCATATTAATGAGTCGATGGAGGGGGGAGTTGACTGGGGGGAGGGTGGACTGGATAATCCGTGAAATAAAGAAAGGGAAATCTTAACAAGATGCTGCAACAAAAGATAAGTGATTTTCCAACACTATATATAACATTGTTTCATTAAAACCTTTAGAGGAATTATAAAGTAAAAATAAGATAGGGTCAAAGTGTATTCTTTGCTAAACTCCATGTGTGAACAACTTGATACATGGGGAAAAAATTGAAAACGGCATTTAAATGACACTTTGAGAGCCATATTGATAAGATTTCTTCATCTGTCACTTTTCAGAATATGATCTATCAGAGTGTAAAACCAACAACAAGTAGCACAATTTCTAGGCAAAGTACTGTGAATTTCTGATCTGCAATGCGATGACTATTTATTTAAAGACGGTGTCGTTTTGGAAAGACATGACTTAATGAGCAGTTTTTTCCAATCTCTAAACCTTTGGGTCGTTTGGCGTATCAGTTTAGCATACAAAATTCAAAAGTATTTAAGCTCTTTTGATGATAAAGCTGATCTGTGATATTGACAATGTGTTATTTGTATATGATCTAAAAGATGCAGAAGATTCCGATATTAGTATTTAGTTTTTAAAAACTACTGGTGGTAACAGCAGTGGAAAGGAAATATGCAATTTATTCTTTCTTATTTGTAGAAGAGCGGCGACTGCTTCTGTAAATCAAATGTTTTGGGTCGCACATGCAGTGTTTGTAAAGATGAATTTTACAATTTACAGCAATCAAATTCACAAGGGTGCCTGCGTAAGTTAACTTGAAGTATTGTTGTCTTCAGTAGTCCTCAGGAATGCAATAAAGCTTTCACTGTTGCATTTAAATTTGATTATCAATTTTCTGTATTCTAATATATATATTATAAGTAATTGTTGTTGCCTTAACTAAATAATAGAGGGGTCACTTCCTCTTAGTCGCATGCTCGACAACTAAATTAGGTACATTATGCTGATCATACCGCAACCAGGGGAAAGAATCAAACGTTACCATTTTGCATTCAATAAGGGAAAACAGGAGAGACCCTAAAAGTCCCAGATTGATCCTAACAACTGTGGATTTTACTGCATCCTACTTGCAACACATTCTACTATACCGTGTAAAGAAACTTATTTTCCTGCTTATGAAGTCTAAGTTCATATCCTACTAACATGGATATTTTTCGTCGTTTATAGTTCTAAAAAAGAACGAAAAAACTACACACTTAAAACAATGAGGGTATCTGCTAATTCCAATCCCTGGTATTCTCAGATAACGGATAGGAGTGTTTTGTCTCCTAAAGTCTTAAAAAAGCCAGATTTACGATCTCGATATATGTTGTGATACATATATCTGACACTGATGAATGCAGAAAAAATTTATGAATTTCCCCTTACCCACCGCTGCGTTTCGTCTCGTAGTACCAAGGACTTTGAATGTCCTTCACCAAACTTTTGTGCCGTGATGGCACTGATGTTTGAGTGTTGGCTTTTGAGTCTGAGGGTTACCTGTTCGAGCCCGGTCGGCTCCCACTTAGTGCAGCTATTGTTGTAATGCTCCTTTCTTGACAAATATATATATATATATATATATATATATATATATATATCACCTAGAGATATTCGTACAGCAAAAGAAGTTTGATAAAGTTTG
>JANTCA010084345.1:0-14252 GCA_024741275.1 Chironex yamaguchii | reverse complement strand
TGTATACCTAAAACTTCCTTGGCTAGGTAATGTTTCTATCCGCATAGAAACACAGATTAAAAAAGCTGTAGTTAAGTCTTTCTCTGCTGTAAATCCAAGAATTGTTTTCACGACTAGAAAGCTCTTGCCATCCATTCGCAAGGATTGTGTACCTACCACACAAAAAAGCTTAGTATCATATGAATTTTTGTGCGATGTGAAGCTCGGTATGTAGGTCGCACTTCCCAAAGATTGGGTGACAGGATCAAACAATATGTTCCAGCCATTGTACGCCAAGCATCAATTCCTTCTATAGAACTGCCATCTCGCGCTTGCAAAGCGAAATTGACTACCAAAAAATGCGATTCTGCTATAGGACAACATTTAATAGAAAATTCAGGATGCGCCAAACTGTATAAGGACGAGAATTTTTGGATAATTGGCCCAGCTAGATCGTCCTTTCATCTCAGTGTATTGGAGTCTGTCTACATTAAAAGTACAAAACCGGTACTCTGTAGGCAGAAATAGTTCGTTTTTTCACTTGGACTCTTTCAATAATGTTTTGTTTCTCCATTTTGTCTTTCTTTGTTTCCTTTCTTGTTTATGATTGGCTAGATTTGCTGGATGTTTTGTATAAATAGGTTGCCATATACATATACTTTCCTTTCTGACGTTTCATACTCTGAAGAGTGTCTGACGAAAAAAGATTTTAAGTATGTTTTTAGCGCAAAGTCAGAAATTTTCAAGGCGATTTTCAAGTTTTCACAAAAAGATTGTTCATATATATATACACACTTATATACACATGCCTAACACAATCATTGGTAGCAGTGTTGATTGCAGTTTTGTAACGTATTCTGGCTCAGGACTTCGCTCATTTATATTGCCATTAATAATATTTTATCTAAAACTAAATAATTTTGGGTTTTTTCAGCTTACACCTCACCTCAAAATGTTTATAGATAATAAACATGCAAGGCTTTGTAAGGCAACATTTCATTTTAATTCAAGTAATAGTAAGCAAATAATAATACCAATTACACTCGAATTATTAATGAATCGCTTCCCTTTTTTCCAAATGTCAAGATGACGACTCAAGTTATTTTCAAAAACCATAAACAGGTCTATAGAGTCTGGTCCCGAAAAGGTCAACAAAAACCCACGAAGATTAAAACAGCTAAAATATTTACATCTGAAAGCAATAGATTTCCAGTCAGATAAATCTTTCACGAGAAGTATAAACAAAGTGATCATTGTTTATAGCAACCAAGCATGTCATGCGTCACAGAATGGTCAAATTGTGATCCTCACACATATAACTTGCTTTGAATTTCAAGTGTTAACTCACACCGACTGCAACTTGGCGACCATTTCCAATATCACACCATAAGTTGTGGTTCTATAATTAACACCCTGAATAAAACGAACCATTCCGTCGACGAATTGATCTTAGTCTATTAACTCAAAAGCTAGGACTTTGCTTGATTGCATCTGCCATGAAATCAAAAATATTTAACACCACTGTAACTTCTATTTGTATTTTTCTGCTAAATGTGCGTTTTCTTACTAATAGAACGATAAAGAAGGTTTATACCTATACCGCGGATTGATACTTTAAAAAGTTTAGTTACTACTAATCCAGTTGGTGAACATTTTCATCGAGATATTTAGTAAATACAATTTATCTCCCCCCTGATCGCGAGGAGAGTTTTGTGCACCTGTCCTAAACATAAACGTAATAATGGCTTTACAGAAAACACTAGAAAACCTGCTTTAGTCGGACAAGTTATCTCTTTTGGCTAGAGCATGAAACTCTTTCTTGTAGCTAAGAAATGCATATACTACTAGAAAATGAATACTGCGGTAGTTTGCATTGTTGATGCCTTCTGGTATACTGGTTGGGGGCAAAATGTCCTCTTTTGAAAGAGCTGAACTGAACGACAAGACAAGAGCAACTAATCTGAGGGTAGATCGAAAGTTAAAAATTGAAATTAATGCCATTCAAGGTCGGGAGTTATTGCATGTGAAAGAACTGGAACGAGAGAAAAAAATTGTCAGAAACGAATTGATCGCGTCACGTAGAATGTCGAGTCATTCTCTAAATTCACCAAAAAAGACAACATTACGAAGTCCAAGACTCCTACGCCGTGAAAGTAGCCCAGGGCAAAAACTTAGTCAGAAAATGGAGGACGTTGCATTAGAGAAAAATAAAGTCGATTCACTTAATTGCTGTCTTGATGTGCCGGCAACAGGGAGTGACCCAAGACGAAGGAGTTTACCAAGCACAGATAAACTGCATTTACCGCCTATCACAAGTGGCTCAATATCGTTGTCTGGATCAAGACGAGGAAGTTACAACGAATATCATTCAGCAAATGGATCAAGGAGGGGATCAGAAGGAAATTTTGATGCCTGTTTATCGACAGGAGTGACCCCTTTTTTGACTCCCAGCGCATCTATTAGTTCTCTTGTCTCAAGCCTATCCAATTCGACTAGTAAATTGTCCTTAACAGAGGAATCTGGTGAAATTTTTGAGCGAGTTAGGACATTTTTGGAAAAACTTGACGAGGAGAAAATTCAGCATGACCGAGAAAAGTCTTACGAGGATCCTGAAATTGTAGGGGATTATGAATATAGTCAAGAGTTAAATTTGGATTTATCTGAGACACAAGCCAAGTGAGACATGGTGTTTACAATTGTGATAATGGATTAAATCTGAAACAAATAATTTTAACCGAGTACCTTATAGTTCATACTCAATTGAATACGATTTAGAAAATTTCAAAATAGATGTTGAGAATCACAGTGAACATTTCAAGGCAGGTCTTTGAAACAAATTATAATATGTCGTATTTACTGAGGGAGTGTAGAATTGGAAACAGTATATAATATGTACAATAATTTTTAGAGACCACTATAGTATGTTACATTTCCTGAAGCAACTGGGCGTGCATTTAAAGTTTTATAGAGCCAGGTGTAAATTGACCGATACTTTATGACGGGCTTGTGGCATTTCTTGTTATCTATAAGCTTTTTACTTCAATGTCTGCTATTGCTTGGCTATGTTTGAAGGATTTGTGAACATAGTGATTATCATCTATCATTTGTATTTGAACGTCAAACTCGTGTAGTCAAGCTATAGAAAAATGGCATGGTTTGCTGTCCCGTAAGTTGATTTTGTGTCCAAAAATGTCTTATAAAGTATCATGATATTTCTATAGTATCAGTGAAGTAATGCTGTATGAAGTAAAAATCTTTGTGACCTGACCAGCGAAAGCTACGCAAAACATTCATTTAGGGAATATTTTTCTGTGTGTACTATGATGTGTTCCAGTACGAAAGTCAGGGTGATCTAACCAAAGTAAGTTGATTAATAAACTGTCTTTCATTCGATAAATATTGGCCATATTTCATAATATCAGACAATGGTGACAGAAGACGCAATTTTATAAATCACTTTTCTCCTCGTGGGGTGTGTAGTCTCAGAATCTATGAAAAGCAACATCAATGTTATAGCAACTGCAGTACTATTAACGTGCCTCACACCAGGAGTACTTAAATAATTGACAAGAAGAACAATAAAACACCAGGAAGGATAATTTAAAGGTTACGTTCAAGCATGTTTTTCACTGAAGTGCTACTCGAGAACATCTGGTACTAAGACGCGACATACCAACATTTTACCAAAAAATTTGTTAGATGAGATTATTTCAGTTCTGATATCTGAAATGTTTTAAGTAGCCACAACAGAACTTCTGCAAAGACGAAGTTTTTATGTTTTAATGCTAGGTCTTCCGCATAACTGTTGTAGAAAATCCTTATAACATGAAATATGCCATTTCAGGCGCTTTCGATCACATCATTTAGTTGCTTGAATAAATTATCGTTCCCAATTCAAATTTGAGACGTTTTCAAAACTTGGAGTAACAGGTGAAAGTAGTAAAATGTCGGGAAAGATATAAAAAATTGTTGAAAATGCAAAAGTCGTTTAGATTCTCCTGGAGCACTTTCTAACCAGGAAAGAAATAAGAAATTTTCGTACATATTCTACAATAGTCTCTCGAAGTTTTAATTAAATCAATATACTTGTCATCAGATGAAGATCTGGTATTTTCTGTTCTACCTTATATCGGCTAATTTTGTAGTACAAGAATAGCAAAATATTGCCGACGAACCCAATCAGGTTATTTATTGTGAAAACATCGAACAGCAGACAAAAGTCTATTCCTTCTTACGTAAAAAGGAAGTGGTTGTCTGAGTCAAAAAAACCTCTAATTATAAAGCAGTAAAATTCAAATGAGATGTTTGTTTCCTGCACGAAAATTATTAGTTTGGCTATGGAGACCTAGTTTACCAATTTCGTTATTTTCTAGAAAATTTCGTTGCCCTATTGATAAACATTTTATAAAAATCAAATATTAGTAAGAGTGATTTAAGATTTTCATAAATTTGGTAACGTCATAATGTCACAAATCCTATAACCTTCGAGCCAGGAAACAGCTATGTGGTATGTAACCTTACCTTACAAGAACAAGAAAAAGTTTAAGTGGCTGCCCGCGTATGCAATATGACAAATAAAAAACTAACGTGAATGTTATATGCACTCAGTCGTACATGACGTAATGTTTTTTGTGAGGTACAAAATGGTGTCGACTGAGCTAATTTGATTGGTCAATAACCTCTTCTATGGTACTCATAATCGCCAGAAGTCTGTCAACGTAAACAATCACTAGTGTTTCAATTATCATAATGTTAATACTGTTAATGTTACTACTTATCTGTCTGTCTTTCTGCCTATCAATTTCTTTGTCCGTTCACTCATTAACAGAATGATTTAGTCTCAAGAGGGAAAAATTAGATCACAACAGCCACTTAACATCTTCATCGAAAAAAATCCCAACTTCGTATAATTGAGGAATATATAATAATGTGAATCAGCAGGCACACCTAAGGGGCGTTTGAATTTACTTTCGATCAAGACTAGCGTAAATTACGAAGTCAATGTTCACACCGTCCTCGTCGATACTCATTTTCCACATTGAAGTACGTGGGTGTATTGTAATTAACATTGTCAATTAAATATTATTGGAAACCATATGCCAACACTTAATGTTGATTCCTTGACAAAACTGTCGTCGTTTAATTTTCCACATTCATTGTAACCACAAACTTTTCTACAAAACTCATTCCTGTAAACCGTGATGTTTTACAAAGTGATTGCTTAAGTCCCCTGCACTTCAACTTTTGCTTCAAGATTTCCATTCAGATTAACTGCGAGAAAGTCTGCCTGTTATAATATTTCACTGATTTTTCTTTCTACCTGTTGATTGACTCCAGTTTCCAGATGATGGAGTAGTCATCAGTCATCATATAAGAACCAGTTACTTCTCAACGGCGTCTGAAAGGGCTGCCATGATCATTAGAGGCCAAATGTGTGACACATGGCTTAAAACTGCTATAACAAGATCTGCTCAATTTCAGCCAAAGCTTTATCTCAATAATAAGCCAGTTCCAACTGTACAACAGAGAGAATCTTTTCGTTACTTCGTCGTCGATTTGAGCTTGAAATTTCTATTTAGGTTCACAAATCGGAGCTTACTAACATTGTTAAAGATAAACTATTAAAAGTTGATTTTCTTCCCTTACATCCGCAAAATAAGTTATTGCTTTATTAACACTGCCTTCTTGCAAAAATGTCCTGGCATCTAACGGTCATCTCCTGTAAGACTTAGACATCTAAACATCTTTGTCTCTATTTACCTCCTTTGATAGCTGAAAATTCTAAACTGTGGTACTCTTATCAATGTCTCCCTTTCTATGAGTAATTTTGGATTAAATATCTTTCTTCCTTCTACTAAATATGGCCAGTCTTAAACAGTGTCCTACTTGACGCAAAATATCTCACTGGAAATGAACATCTTGTTTTGTAAGCATTTAGTATGATGTCCATGAGAAGAATGTCCAAGAGAAGGAAAGAGAGAAACAGAGAAAGAGAGAGACGTAAGGAAAAAGAGAAAGAGAGACAGAAGTAGATAGAGACAGAGACAGACAGTGAAAGACAGAGAGTAAAAAATAGGGAAACGGAGAACAGGAAAGGGGGAGAATGAGACAGAGATAGGGTGAGAGGAGAGAGAAACAGGAAAGGAGAGACAGACAGAGACTGAGAGACAAAGGGAGGGAGAGAAAATATAACTGCATACGGTACACTGTCTGACACATGGCTCCCACCTACACACTATAAAAAGTCTATCTAATGATGATGTCTTCTTCTGAGCTTCACTGGCAATGCATGAATAAACCAATGAATGCTCTTAAATTAATTTCCTTAAACATTGAAAGCAAGACATCCTGCAAATGAAATTGCGAAAAGGATTTGGTTTACGGTTTATTAGCCGCACCTAAGTTCATCTTTCCCGAGAGAATTATCAGAAAGATAAAGACCCACTCAAAAGTGTTACTAACTGTTAGCCTAATAGAGCCAATCAGATACTTTCTTTTGAATAAAGCCAAATGAATTGCATTTACAGGAGATTAAAGGCTGAGAGAGTAAGTTGAAATCCAGGTGCTTGGAGCCTATTGAAAATGGTTATAGACAGTATTTTTTTGGCCATGAAACTTTATTTCTGCTTTCGTTTTAACCGCTGTCTTGAATCTCAGGTTTTTTTCTGTTTTTCAAGTGGACGATTCATACCAAATTAATTCTAAACGGGGTGAGTTCTATGGTCTTCTTTGCAAGAGATAAATCGTTTTTGGAGCCAAAGGCAGTAATACGGGATTAGATTGGGGAAAGAGTATAGACTGAAGATTACTACAAGCACTGGATTGGAGATCGGGAGGTCTGGTTTGAAAAGTGTTGGAATATCTATAATTTGGAAAAGATTTCATAAAATTCAAAACAAATCAACCACACAACGTAGGGATTATACTCCCAATCAAGAGATTTGAGTGTACTTTATTTAGGATGAGAATGCCAGATGTTAAGTTTTGGAAATCGTAAAGTCAAAAGTACTCGCCCTAGAATTTCATACTTTTATCTATCATATTTATAAGAAAAGGCGCTCTGTAGGGTTAAGTTTGTATGTGCATGATAGCAACTAAGCTAAATCTCATATGTTTACAAAGTTTATTGTTTGATGCAATGTTTAGCCAATTAATTAACTGCTACGACGATCTTAATACTGCTATGACACAATGCCATGAAACCAAATATTGATTTTCTTGATATGAACATGATAGTAATCATGATACGTATGATGACCAACGAATGCAAAACAAAAAACTTGCGGTACCCTATTCATTTATCGATGACACAGTATACACAAGACGTTATTGAATGTAAAAGGTCTGTTATATATTACTCCTTATTAACCAACCATATTCTAACACGCAATACAATGCCAATAAGGGATTTGTGAGTAACATTTTTGAAGCCGTAGTTACGTATATAATAGAGGATATAATGATTTATGAAAAGATATTCTGGTCGTGGTAACCATAACCCTTCATTTCGTACTCACAAGAGAAAAAATAGATTTATTACGAAGCACGAGTGAAAAAATTACAAATTCGTTTAGCACAGTATTTGATGACATTTTAGACAAATAATGCAATAAAACATACATTGAAGTGATAACACTTTCATTCCGCAATTTCATGCATTGCAAAGTTTAGCAAATATAATGTTTTTTGAAATATGGTATACTGCAATGTCGTTATTTGGAATTAAATATGCCTGTATAATCATTAAAATGCCATTATTTGAAAATAAGACAAACAAAAAAATATTAAAAAAGCAAAACTGACATCTTCCCTTATTCTTGGACAAATAATCTTTAGTTGACTTATGCTGATATGAAGTAACAAAGAGCAAAATTTTTATTTGAAAAATTTGACACATATTTTTGGAAGACATGTCTAATATGAGACAGTAAACTGTAGTTGTCTCTTAAACAAAAGCACTAAGTATGTTTTATTTATCTTTTTCTTTTATAATCCCTTAAAATGTGATATGGAAAATATTGATATTCTAAAACTTTGACCAAAAAAAAACCTGTCTGGGATTGTCTTCCCTCTGCTTGCCCTTCCTTTCGCATACAATATAAAAGATTAATACTGCTTAAATAGATTGTGTTTATTTTTCTGTTTCTTTATCGTTATACTTTGCACTTTGAAACCTTAGTCTTTGATAAATTTGCCTTGACGTGCACTAACGTTGTTATCTAGTTTCATTTAGTACTTTTGCTAGAATCAAGTAAACCACTTGGTAACGTCACTTACAGTTATGATTTGATTTACAAATGTCTCTCCAAAACGGCAACTTTAAATGTTTGACCTCGGAAAGGACGAAAACTTGAGTTAATCAAGATAAAGCACCTGACGTTAGATTTCTACAGTCACGGCACTCTTTGTGTTCTGTGCGAAAGGATAAATTAGTATGGTGTCTCCTAATGAAAAGCTATTTCTGCGAAAAGCCAGGAGATTTCCAAACGATAATACTTTCTTTATTCCCTAAAAGTGTTGTCTTTACGAAACATCATATTGGAGTCTTACTATGTCAAAACTCATATAAACTAATTTGTGATTCCATGCTACTTTTAATTATAAAATAGTTACTATAGATCACCAATGTCATCATAGCTAATTTGTCTTATATCCCACTTGTACTAAAGTATTAGAAACTTTAACATAATTCACAATATTTATTTTCTTCATATACAAACATTTTCATAAGGATCGTGTACTCGTCGCTTGCAATTTAATGCAAGAAATGATGCCAAAAGAAAAGTTTGTCTAATTAAAGGCAGTAAATATCTTATTGGAGAATGCTTATGATTAGGAAGTAGAAAAATGTATTATAAATAACACGTCAAATGGCAAGACAAAAGTTCATTCTTTGTATCAAGTAAAAGTGCAAAAATATTAATAAACCAAATCTCAAACTTTGACACTTAGACTAAATCCTTGATTTTAGATTGGATCTTTTGTTGTAAACGTGTGTGTAGCGGATCAACATTTAGTGAGGTCTACATTTGTCAAGAGGAGAGTATTACCATATTTGTCAAAAGGAGAGTATTACCATATTTGCCAAGAGGAGAGTATTACCATATTTTTCAAGAGGGGAGTATTACCATATTTTTCAAGAGCAGAGTATTACTATATTGGTCAAGAGGAGAGTATTACCATATTTGTCAAGAGGAGAATATTACCATATTTGTCAAGAGGAGAGTATTACCATATTTGTCAAGAGGAGAGTATTACCATATTGGCCAAGATGGGAGTATTACCACAATATCTGCACTGAGTTGGAGCAGACTGGGTTCAAAGAATCTTCAAACTCAAAAGCAAACACTAAAACTCTGCGGCGTCAGAAGCTCAATCAACACTGTTTGTTACAATATATATTCACTCACTAAGTAAACAAAACTTTCATTTCTCTTTCTTGTACATATATATATATATGTATATGTATATATACACATATACGTATGCTTTTATATATCCCATAATATAACTTACAACGTCTGGCACTGACAGAGGCAAAAGCAATTTTGAAAAGATTGAGTTGATATAATCTAATAAACATTCCTCAGCCCCCTCCTAATCCTCACCTCCCTAGCACCATAAAATTGTTGACCTTCATTTCTATACGTTACTCTCTTAAAAATCTAAAGATAGCAACAAATGTCATGATCCACTGGAACTTCGAGCTGAACTTCCTTTCGTTAGGACAAGCTAGGTAATCCATCAGGGGTGACTATAGAAAATTTATAATAATTTGCAAAACCTGTATTGACTTGGACTAGTTTGATAATGAATTCTGCACTGTAAGCAGTCTTAATTTCTAATGAGCAAAGCCTGAAATTTTTGAATGCGTAGTTTGCTAAGGCTTATAATATTAGGGTTTTTTGAATCTATACCAAATCTAGTGCTCATATCACCTGGTCGTGTGCCGACGAGCAAAGCACAGATTGCTGATAATAGAACGCCCACAGACTTAAATTAAAAGACAAGGAAGGCAAAATTGGATTTAATTTAGACAGCATTCAGCAAATATTACTTTTGTTCTCGTGTTCAAGTCACAAAATCTGTACAAAAGTAGAAAACTCTTTCATGTTGAACGGTGAACGGTGAAGTGACAGGTTATATTGTGTTTCGTAAATTTGTTTCGCTTTTGTTGCAGACAATCAACAATGGATATTTCTATCACGGTCAATATTAAGTAATGATGGCGGCCATTGCTGAAGCCGGGCCTCTGCCGATATTGTGTGGTTTCTATTAGTTGTCCGCATCATGAATTAGCAAGACAGTTTACAGCCGGACGCCCGTTTTGTCGCCATTTTTTTGTGTTGCGCGACACGCAGAGTGTACTTCGAGTCTATTTTTTTATCCCCGGAACTCACATGGACATTCCGTCCTTGACTACAAAACCCAAAAGGAGTAGGTGATATTGTATTATGTCATTGTACCTCTATTTTCATCTCATTTGTCCTATTGCATACAGATGATACCAAGTTGCAGTACCTAGCTATTGTTGATGGCAATGATAACAATGATCATGGTAGAAGTGGTCAGAGCAAGAACAAGGTATATAAAATATATCCCCTCGCTAACTTGAGTTTGAGTTATTGTACTGATATATTACCACAACGAGGTAAATTAATAATTTCACTTGCAATGGTGGTGAAAGCTTAGTAAATAAAAATGGCTAAATTTCACAAAGGGTTAATTTAAAGTTCCTGCTCCCCTTACATTGTGGTAATACCTAGTGTAGGCATCACTAATGCTAGTTTTATTGAGAAAACTAATACTTGTCTATTCTGAGACACAAAAATGTGCTTGAGTAAAACTCTCAGCATCTTTACTCAACGAGAACTTCAAAAACTGTGACATCGATTGGATTCGTCTTAACACCCTCAAACTAAAATGTATTACAGTGACCATGGCTCCATTAACAGGGTAGTTTTCAGCATGAGATCCTCCTCCAAAAACCAAAATACCCCAAACTTGAGTCTAGGGACATGCTTTTTATAGCTTCCGTTTACATTTTCCATACTAAACTCAAATTCGACGATTTTAAATCTGAGTCAACTGAACGAATTGGTTCTATTTTATTGTCATATCCTAGCCCACGGCACTACAATTTTGGGAATAGTAAGCCCATTTAGTACAAGTAAAATAGTCAAATGAGGTTGAGGATCAGATTTTTTTATCACTGAGGACAATTTAATCAGGTCACGACGAAGAAATTTATTAGCCTTATCAAGTACTCGTTTCCTTGACTTTGAGAAAAAATTTAATTCTCAAGATTTCCGTTCCTTAAAACAGTTCCTCACACCAGAGCGTCTTTTAATGTTCAGAAGATTAACTCAGTAATCAAGAAAAGTAAGGACATTATCGTGACGCTTTCTCGCCTTTATCAACGAAAACTTGCTTTTGGGTCATTTAAGCTACTTATCATACAAAAAAGTGCTTTTCCATGGACCATAATTCAAATTTAGAAGACAAGTAGACATGATAGATCAACCCATCGTGCATTGGTGAGTTCTTTGGAAACTCTTATTAAGGCTGCCTTAAATCGCGTCTTTATAAGTCTCTCACGGCTTGTAGGAAGCCTTTACCCAAGGTCAGGTTCAATTATTATGCTTAAAAGGCTTACATGACAAATAAGGTATTTCTTTGGGTGGCATCTTCACCATAGTAGGCAGTGCAACATACTGTAAAGCATATAATCTTTCTTGAAATAACCAAGGTTGCACTAAAAGTGTCCATATAAGCATTTTAGATTTGATATGAAGTGTTTATCCTACGTCTCGATTAATTATTACGCTTAAAAGGAGCATATGGCAAACAGTTAATAGCTTGGTATGTGTACCATAGTAAGGAGTTCAACATATTGTTAAGCCGATAAATTTTTTTGCACTAAACAGATTGTATTAACAGGCCTATTTATTAAGCATTTAACATTATGAAGTCTTTGCCAAGGGATTTATTAATTATTACGCTTTAAATGATTATAAAGCAAATAGATCATATGTTGAAGGGTTGTATCTGCATAATATTGAGCAGTGCAATATACTGCAAAGCGGAAAAACATTTTAGAAACAATCATAATTGCATTAAGAAGAGTTTTGATCAAAAGTTTGCATTTTATATCAAGTACATTTGATATCAAGTACGCTTAAAAGAAGTATATGGCGAACATAAAACAGTTAACATCTTAATATCTCTACCATAGTAAGGAGCTAAATACTGTAAAGCGGACAGTCTCTCTTGGAATAATCAAGGTTGTATTAACAAGTGTCTTAACAAGCATTTCACATTGGATATGAAGTCTTTAGTTAAGTGTTCAATTAACTATTACACTTTAAAAGAGAATCTCGAAATTATATATTTCACTTTAAAGGAGTATACGACAAATATAACACATGCATTAGTAAGGTATCAGTATCATAGTAAGCAGTGGAATACACAGTAAAGTATTTAATCTTTGTTCAAATAATAATTATCAAAAAGTGTCTTTAGAAGCATTTTACATTTGATATGAAGTGTTTCGGTAAGGTGTTGATTAATTATTGAGGTCTAAAGCCAAATATACCATATGTCGTAGGGTGGTATCTCTATCATTGTAAAAAGTGCAATATACCGTAAGTCATATAACCTTTGTTGAAATAATCAAGTTTTTGTTAATAAGTGCCTTTATTTGCAATTCATATTCGATATGAAATGTTAAATTAAAGAGTGTCTTTATAAGCATTTTATGTTTGATATGAAGTGTTTATGCAAGGTCTCTATTCAGGATTACGCCTAGAATGCGTTAACAGCAAAATAAGATGTTTAATAAGGTGTTTTCTGTATAATTGTAGGCATGTAACATTCTCTAATGAAGATGATCGTTTGAAGTAATCAAAGTTTCAATCAAAGTTTCAAAGTTCTTGAAGTAATCAAAGTTTCATTCACAAGTGTCCTTATAATGATTAAATATTTGATATGAAATATTTAGGCAAGGTCCTGATTAACTATTACGCTTAAAGGGCGTATCTGCCACATATATGATATCTCATGGGGTGGTAACTGCGTTATGGAAAGCAGAGTAATATAGTGCAGAGCATATAATCCTGCTTGAAATAATCAAGAATGCACTATTATTTCTACAGTGTAACAAGTATCTCTATAAGCATTTCACATTTGATATCAAGTGTTTAGGCAAGGTCTTGATTAATTATTACGCTAAAAAGGCGTCTATGACAAACATAACCCTTCCTAGTGTAGTATATGTATCATATCATCAAATGCTGCAAGACTGATAATGTCTCCTCAAATCGTCAAAGTTGAATTAACAAGTGTCGAAATAAGCAGCTTATATTTGATTGGCTTAAGCAATTTGTGTACTAATTACCGCGCCTCAGAGGGCATCAGACAGTCAATGAGATAAAATCTGAGTCATAGTGGGGTGATAGAGACACTGTAAAAGAGATAATCTCTCATGCAATAATGGAGGTTGCACTAATAAGTGTCTTGATAAGTGCTTGAGATTTTATACAGAGTGATTAGGCAGGGTCTCCAATAATTATTATAAATAATTCCCTTAACACAGCTGCATTGCAACCGTCACAAAGATAATAGGGCGGTATGTGAATCATAGCAAGGTCACAGAGACACTGTAAAGGGGATAACATCTCTCATTTAATTATGTAGGTTGCATTGATAAGTGTCTTCATAAGTGTTTCAGATTTGATATAGAGTGATTAGGCAGGGTCTCCATTGGTTATTATAAATTATTCCCTTACCACAGCTGTAATGCACCCACAGCCTAGATACTAGGGTGGTATGTGAATAATAGCAATGTGATAGACATACTGCAAAGGGGATAATCTCTCTTGAAATAATAGAGATTGCATTGATATTTGTCTTCATAAGTGTTTCAGATTTGATATTGTGTGATTATTCAGGGTCTCCATTAGTTATTAATAATTATTCCCTTACCACAGCTGTAATGAAGCCAACGTACAGGTACTAGGGTAGTATGTGAATACTAGCAACGTGATAGATATACTTTTAAGGGGATAGTCTATCTTGAAATAATGGAGGTTGCATTAATAATTGTCTTGGTATGTGTTTCATACTTTATAAAGAGTGAATAGGCAGGGTCTCCATTGGTCATTATTAATGATTCCCTTAAAACAGATGCAATGCACCCACAGCCCAGATTCTAGTGTGGTATGTGAATCATAGCAATGTGATAGATATACTGCAAAGGGGATAATCTCTCTTGA
>JANTCA010084323.1:0-14257 GCA_024741275.1 Chironex yamaguchii | reverse complement strand
AGTATACTTTAGATAAAAAAGATGTTCTTTGACAGTTGTGTGCCAAATGCAAGTTGGAATACGGTTCCCAGGTAGAAACTTTGCCCTGTCAGGTGAATTGCAACGTAAAGAGGAATGTTTAAGAGTTCTGTTCAGACTTAAAAGATGTCAAGCGTGATATTAACAAAGGTCACTTTCCCTCCTCTTCTTGTGAATGTAGTCAAAGTCAGCTTCAATGAGATATTTTAGTTGATCCGGTTAATGAATTCAAAACAAAATATTGTATTTTAACTCAAAACAGATGAAGACTTAGAACACTTTTAAATTGGTTGAAACACTGATTTGAGTTAAATGAACTTGACATAGAATCAGAAGCTCCACTATTAAGATCATATTTGAAAAGGCAAGTAGAAGGGATAAGACATTTGAGAGTTTAAAGCAAAATAGTTTAGCAACATACCTGACTTCATCAATGTCACCACAGAAATCGAGCTAACAAGTAATGAGAAAAATAATGATGATAATAATTATGATGATAATGTTATTGTTGTTCTTGATGGCAATGATGATGATGATGATGATCGTAATGATAGCAAAATATCATGTTCTGTTTACGATGACTTTAATAATTTGTAATGATTAAAGAAATATTAATAATAGTAGGACATTTATGAAAACAAAGCCTTTAATTACCTTCACAAGAATTTAATCACGATTATAGGATTTCACTTGACATAAATGGCATAGGCATACACGTTTTGGATTAGTTAATACAATTTCTCGTTCTTGATACAACTTGCCAAAGTAGTTAAACACAGCCAGGTTACAGAATCAAACCATATTTCAACAGTTAATTATCGAGTTTATGCCAACGAAATAAGACCATTCTTGTTCTCGTATTTAAAATTTATGGACCCCTCTTCAATAGTTTACAGTTTAGTGCTCTCTTCTACCGACTTCACGTTTCCAACAACAAATATTTCAACTGAAGAATTTTCATATACAGTAGGTTCGCCTTGATTATGTTTGTCTCGTTTGTTAATTTGAATTTCGTCGAAATGTGAATTCAGTGTCTTGTAAAAAGCGGAAAATAAAACCATCATTAAGACATTAATTATCATCATCCATGCACAATAACTTTGAAAAGTACTGTATGCCAAACCACTTGATAGCGATGCACAAACACTTGTGATGTACTCAGCAGTACTGAAAAGCCCCTGACTCGAACTCTGCTCTTCTAAGGGAACCCGAAGAGATACAATGGACTTTAGACCAATTGTACCAACACACCAGCCAATGTCTTTCCCAATAACATAAACACCGAAGAAAATTAGCGAAAGCCATTGGGCAGACTGATTCATTTCACATAAAAATAGAAATGATGAAGCGATAAAGAAACTTGTGAAAGCGAAAATGGAGACCGACACAGAAGATACCTTTCGAAAACACTTGGAACCAAACGTGAGAGTCATTGCAGAAAGAAGACCACTGACAAAATAAAAAATTGCAACTCCTCTTGAGTTTAATCCCAATCGTAATACAGCTGTTAATGGTAAAAATACTTCACCAGTTAATGTACTGTATGCCCACACAATTTGTCCTAGAAACAGGACAACCATATCACGTCTGGTTGCTAGATCGATTACTAACTTTAGCCAAGATCTATGAAGTGTCGAAGTGTTGCATTTATAAACATCTCTTCCTTGTGCTGGCATTTCGGTGTCATCTTTGTGTTTGTGGCTTTGTATCTCTCTTCTCAAAGTCAGATTGTCCCGAGATAAATTTGGCAACGCTAGGAATGATAAAATCAGTGCAATGATAGAAAACACAGTCATAATAAGACCTGGTAAATTATTGTTACTGATTCGCAAAGGTCCCCACTCCAATGTAGAGAATGTTGGAATTAGGTTGAATATTGGTCCAAAACACATACCCCCGACATAAGCAGCCATCAAATGCCCAAATTGACTTGAAAATTTCTTTTCAGGAAGGCAGCGTCCAAATTCTCCACAAGTCAGAGGTATTAAGACATCCAGAGAGCCACAAAGGTATCTCGCGATGAGAATCAAATACGGACTGTAACCAATAAAATACAACAAGCTTCCAATTAAGCTACATGCATTGACAAATAGCACTGCTCCTCGGAAGTCGAATGTTAAGTCAACAACTCGGCCAAGAATCAATGCACAAAACATGCTTGACAGGAAATAGGCTCCTGTTGTACCTCCTAGAAAGTGTGGTAAACTTGGTGCATTAAGCTCTTGTAAATATGGGATGATAGCAGAGGCAATGATAGTAGCCTCTGTTCCCAAATAGAAGAATTGGTATATGAGAATGTACTTGGCTACACGTTGTGTTCTCTGCCATGTTTTTCTTGCTACTTCAAATATCATATTTGTGACAGTCTGCTTAGAGCCCACGTAAACGTGACTGTTTAGTCTGAATGCTGTTATCGTACATGGCAGACAAAGAAATGTCTGGGTTTTTTTCATAAAGCCAACCCCCCAGAGTTAATCTGTCCAGTGCGGCTGTGCTTAGTGGGACCTTAATATTCGTGATCGGTGACACGTGATGATGAATTGAACTTCTCATAACAATAATGTTTCCTGAGTCTCCATATTACTTATAATTAAAACATATTTATATATATACTATTATTTTAACACATTGCTACGTAATAGGGGAATTCAGCAACTGTACAGAGTAAATAAGAATATTTAAGGAGATTGACAGGACACAATATATTGAATAGTCACATACCTTGTTAATCGAGCTATATCTAATAAGGGATAGCACTCTTAAACCCTGGCAACTGACACCTACTTCTTAGTAACCTATTGCCCTGAACAAAAACTTACTATTTTGCATTAGCATTGTTTGCTGGAAAGTGCGTTGAATGTTTGTACTTTTCTCTTGAGGTGCCTTGAATTAATCAAACAACAATTCCGACCTGTTTCCTTGTCCTTGAACTACGCGAGAAAACGCGAGCGAGTTTGTTACCTGGATTATAGTTAGAGTCTAGTAGTTAGAAGACAAAACACTTTGGTAGCATGTCAAAATGTTGCTCTTAAACAACAAAATAATAATACTAGTGATTACTCTGTATTGCCATGTTGCTCGCGGACGTATGTGCGTTCATTTGCATCTGATGGGCAATCAAACGTCATACTTGTTTCATTTGCTTGAACGTTTTTATAGGTAGTAGAATTAGATAGAGTTTGATAACCTTGTGAGTGAGCTGACGAATGTTCATTACAAAGGAAGACCTTTAGAGTATTTCCTTGGCTTTGGAGTCTCTTGTTTGCCCTCAACTGGTTGCCTGTTTTGATATGTGGCCCCTAATTCTTTCCATTCGCTCTATTATTTGTTTCATCTCTGATTACATTAACAGGACTGTACCCATTTCGAAGATATCTTTGTCTTGATTGATTTTTATTTTCTGCGTGAAGAGTGGCTCAACTTTTCCTATGACAACAATGCATGTGGCACTGAACACGACAATTCTTATCTTTGCGTATTTTCATCAAGATAACGGTTTCTAGCTAGCTTACATTCCACAATAACACATTGATATTCTATTTTGAAGGTAGATTAATGTCAAGTGGTTGCCATGTTAGTATTTGTAAAGATTTATTATAATGATTAAATGCTGTTCTACTCCCCAGAGAAGCAGTTAACATGTTCTCTTTCCTTTGCCGCTACGTTTGGTGAAAAACCGAAGATGACAATGGCTATGTTAAACTTCTGAACTTTTTGAATGTTATGGCTATGTGAATTGGTTTGCCTACTGACTTGTACCTTTACATATGCCTTTTGCAAGTTATTCTGTCAGTCCTTTTCGCACAATTTTTTAGCTGCCAGAAGATGACTTTGAGAAAAATGAAAATTCGATTACATCTGGACACGTCATTTGTTTTCAACAAATGGAGTCTACAATACCCAGACAATAAGAGACTTTGGTCTTAAGACAACGTACAACAGAGTACATTCACAATTTTCCTCTTCGTTACTCTGCGAATTTTTCGTACTATCATTTCCTCTGCTATTATCCCATATTTACAAAAAGCGTGATGCACGAAACGTACCATACTATCGGAGATGCAGCGGTGTTTATAGGAAAACAACAGTTTCCTAAAGACAAGAAACTTTGGTATATTTACCAAATAGCAAGTTGTTACTCTCCTGGTTTCACTGCTTAGATGGATTCGTTTCAAAAAGAAGTCAAAGTGAAGAAGCGATGAATAAATATGTGCACGCGCCAATTGATAATGAGACGAGTGACACCTTTTACAAGACATTTTGAACGAAATGTGTCATTGCAGAAAGACCACCGAACAAATAGCAAATTGTTACTCTACGGGTTTCAAAATGTTTTCCAGAGGTCTTGCCCGCGTCGGCATTGATTGTTGCATTCAAATGTTTCTTCATCGCTTCATCAAGCTGAGTTCCTTTTGAAATGAATCAGTTTACCTAATTGAACTAGTGAAGCAACAATTTTTCATTTGAGTGGTGGTCTTCTTTCTGCAATGACACTCGCATTTCGTTTAAAATGTTTTCAAGAGGTCTCGGCCATATCAGTGTTGACTGTTCCATTCAAATGTTTCTTCATTGCTTCATTCCTTGTGTAGACGCATTTCAAAAGGAAATCAACTTGATGAAGCGATGAAGAAATATTTGAATAGAACTAACAATGTAGACTCGGCCGAGACCTCTTGAAAATATTTTGAACCATATGAAAATGTAATTGCAGAAACACCTCGTCCCTAATAACAAATCTTTGCTCCACTAGTTCAGCTGGGAGTATGGAAATCAACGTGATGAAGCAATGTTGATTTTTGTTTTAAACAAAAGTAGAGGCAAAGAAGCTATTGAACAGGTTCAATATTTAATCAGACATTTTTGATAATAAAAAGCAATTTCTTATTCTTCATGCAACTTCCAAACGTGGTTAAGCACAGCTGGGTAATATATTTGAACCATATTTCAACACTCAATAATTAAGCTTATACCAATAAAATAAGTTTTTTCTTGTGCTCGCATATTCAAAATGAAAAGACTCACTAAATCTGTCCATTGTTTACACCTTACAGTTCTCTTCTGCTGACTTCCAATTTCAAACAACAAATATTCCAACTGAAGAATTTTCGTATACACTGGGCTCGTCTTGGTTATATTTTTTTTCCTTTCTTACTTGGACTTTCGTTGAGAGGTAAATTCAGCGTCTTGTAAAAGGCGGAAGATAACATCAACATTAGGACATTAATACCCACCGTCCATGCACATTAACTATGAAAAGTACTAAATGCCAAATCTCTTGTTAGGGACCCAAGAACACACGTCACGCAATCTTCAGGGCTAAAAAGCTCTTGACAAAAACTTTTCATCCTCAAAGACACTCTCGTTGACAAAACGGACTTTAGAGCAGTACATCCAAAATATAAGCCAGTGTATAATCTAATAACATATAAACCAAAGACGAACAATGCAAGCCATTGGGTAGACATATTTATTTTACATAGGAATTGTTGTATCTTAGACGATAGTCTAATAATTACAACCTCAGGATTTCGAAATCAATGTTTATTAACACTAAATAATAACTAATACAACTAGCAAGACTAACGCTTTTATAGCGTTTGAAACTGGTCTAGAAAATTCGGAACTGGAACCTTCTAGACAGTTCTCTACATACACGCATGAGCACACGTTTACTTTTCACTTATTTGACGAGATGCAATGTCATCACGGTCTAGAATATACAGAACGTCTGGCAGTGTACCGTCTGCTGAAGGTTCGGGTTACAAATGATGACAAGTGCTCACCATCACAGGAATAAAGGTGCTGAAGCTATAAGAAACTTGTGAATGCAACAATGGAGACTGACACCCAAGAGGCCAGTTCAAGACACTTTGAGGCAAACGTAAGTGTCAATGCAAAAAGAAAAACAAATAGCAAATTGCTACTCCACTGGTATTCAACCCAAAGTTTAATACAACAGTTAATGATATGAATACCTTTCTGCTTGATAAGCTGTATACCCATACGATTTGTTCGAAAAATAGGGTAACCATATCACGCCCGGATCCTAAATTGATTTCCATTTTCCACCAAGATCTATGAACTGTCCGCTTGTTACGTTTATCTCTCTGCCATTGGAGATGCTCAAATTATGCATTCTCAAAAATGATGAAGTAAAGGCAATAATGCAGAATACAGTCATAATATGACCAATCAAAGTTATGTGATACGGCAATTCATAGTCATTTAGAATGTGTAAATAGATTAACTGAACACAATGTATTAAATGGTCATACCCATTTGTCAGGTATTGAAATTGTCCTATTTGACATGAAAAACAAAGACGTATCTCTTTATATTTTCCAAGTATCTATGAACTTTTTGTCTCCTTTTGTTTGGTTTACACAGAAGTTTTTGTCTCTTTCTGTTTGGCTTTCGTTGTCTGCAAATTGTAGACGCCATTTTGTAAAAAATAAAGGCCGAGTCATGACACACGCCCGACGTTTTATACTTCGGGAATCCGGTCATTTCCCTACGGCATCAATAAATTCTTTGATGAGAGATACCTAGTACGTTATACAATGCAAATGTAATGATTCAAAGACTACTACGAAAACTATGCAACATAGCCATAAGGTTGAATCGAGCGAAGCTTGCTCGTCTTTGGTTTTAATCTAGTATAGCGAGAAAGAAAAGAGAACATGCCCGTTCCCTTAAGAACGAGTTAAAGAAGGAATTCCGCGATCATAATACTTCTTTAAAAATACTAGGATAGCAATCAGGTGACATATGTCTGCCTTCTGCATAAGATCGCGCTCTTGAACTTTGGAAAGTGAGCCTCGCTTGGATTTGTAATCTCATTGAAAATACATTAAAGTATACGTAGATTCGCCCGTCACGTAGCCAGACACTCCTCTGTAGCATATCATGTTGAACAGAGGCTTTTTTGTGTATAAGCTTTGATTTCGTGTAGACCATTCAAAAGGTTGTTTGATTTACTCAGTCATTATCAGTTATTAATAGTTATTATTACTGATCATCGATTACCACTGATCGTTATAATCGTTATCATTTGCCAACAATTACTCTCAAACTGTTATAAATCGACATGAAATTTCCCAAATAAAATTTTACTGCAATTTTCAAACTCATGATGATAAAGTATAAACATGTGTTGCTAAGTGCTCAATAATAATTAGTCATTAAAAATGGAATCAGGTGGCAAGCGTCAGTCTTTGCTTGTTCCAGTTCACTGTAACCTTTTACACATTCTCTCTTATTTGGTATGAAGTGCCACAAACTTTATTAATGAAATTTAACCATATCTCTGCAAATTGCTTTGGACTATCATTGTAAACACTGTGACCACATTCGTCTATGACATACGTGTCACATGTTGGCTGTATTGCTTTGATGGTATTGATATTTGACGGATCAGTGACCTGGAAGGGAAATGTTTTAAAAATTGTCACAAACGATAATAGGATTACCAACGAAGAGAACTTTAACAAAACTTTTACAATGTGCAATAAAGTATGTAAACGACCAGGAAAACAAAAGATTAAATCACTAATTCTACTTCTGAACTTATGGCTACTGTGCACATCACTTTATTTCACTTTCATCGTTATTTGAAGCAATGGCAAAGGAAAGCATTGATATGAAGGTAAGTCAATGGAGCTGTAAGCCATGATCATGATAATGGCAATACTGCCTTAATAAAAGGACATACAAGGCCATTGATAAGACATGCTGCACCAACAGTGAATACCCGCGTTGAGATAATGATAGTTTCAAAATATGACGAATGATAGACAAAGCAGTAATGAAGAGAGATAATAAGAAAATGATAAAACTTACCAAGACAGTCAACAAATATAGAAAGTATAATGTGGATTGAATTATTATAGTGATAAGACATACAAAGCCAATGGTAAGACATACTACAGCAGTGATGAAGGAACCTGGTTTAGGTATTAGACTTGCAATGAGAGGAAAGACATGTACCACAGTGATGAAGACAAGTGCTTATAGCATAAGAAACGAACCAAGACAGTAATTAGGCGTTGTACAACAATGACGAGCAGGCTAGGACAAGGTTTAGCTTCATTACAAGAAACATCATGGATAAAGTAATAAATAAATGTGATGCTATTGGAATTATTAAAAGTATAAGAAATAAGGCATTTCTACAACAATGCAAAACATGACGTCGCGAGTGTTTAGTTAATTATGGAAACAAGTAACATAGCCCAGTAATAAATAGAAGTATTATTGCAGTCATTAAAAAGACTAAACAATATTAAGATGGGCAAAGACAATGGCATAGCAACCTGTTCAAAATAAGAAATGTGCTTTGAAAATAACAGCACATCCCACGTAAACAAAGAGAGATACAAGCACAGTGATGATACGTGGTTGCATTATGGTAAGGCAGATCAGGGTAATAAGAAGATAGACTACGATGGCTACTAGAAAAATGTGGAGTACGATTACATCAACCCTGATGCGTGCAGGTATGCTGAAGGAGAGAATCTAAAGCGGAACATACTTGCAAAAAGAAGCAGGATAGAGACAATTAAGTCATAGATAGACAAAAATAGTATACAATAAATATTTCCCTTTGCTTCAAGTTCCCTCTCTTGTCATAAAAAAGGAGATTAAATATAAGATGGTTTGCGTAAAGATATATCAAAGCATCTGTTTTTAGAATAAAGGCTGATGTTAAGGAACAATCCTCTTTGGTATCAAATACATACCTGATCCTGTTTGCCATAGACTACAAGAAGAGGCACGGTGATCTTTGGAAGAAGGTCGTGCATTATGTGTAAACTCTTATAATTTTGTAGAAATACTAAAACAGAACATTGATGTATTGTTAAAAAAATCAACTGAAGGCAAAAGAGAGGCAGGTTTGTATGTTTTAATAACATATAGAGTACCAGTAAGCAGTAGAGTCACTTATAAGATAAGGAGAGGTTAACACTTAAAACAAGCAGGGAATCACAAACCAAAAACATGTTCTTGGCATGACTACAGAAACATCATTGTTTAATTGCTTCGTTATATAGATAACATATATACTTATTGTGATTTGTTGAAATTATTATAAAAAATGTTGCCATTAAAGGCTGCTTTCATTAGCTTCATTGTTATTTCTTTGATGATTATCACTATTTTTATAAGAATTTTTTACTTTTATGCAAAAATGTATCTATAAGTATATATTTAAATAACCCGTGAAAAATAAACACTTTTAACATTCGAAATAATTTTTCTACAGAAGGCCTGTTTGAAATGATATCCACCGTCTAAGTCTGTGTTTCATATAATAAAATGTAGTTTATCTCCAATCCATTATATTGTATTTTGTTTATTTCTTTAGGGAAATTAGAAGCAATTATAACAAAGGATATAAAGGAGAAGGCAGGTACTTATCTTACCATGCTTCAAGACAATTAATTGAGATGAAGTTTAAAGTTATTTCTGTCATTCATATTCCTATCTGCATTAATGAGGTGATCCATTAATGTTGTGTACATGTAATTATTGTTTGGGTTGCTGTTTTAAGTTATTATTATTATTATTATTATTTGCATTGGTCTTTGCTTATGTAATTATGTAAAATATATCCGTAAATACAATGCAAATACATTTATAACTCTTTCTTCTGGGATAAATTGTACAATTGATCACTTTTGCATTCAAAATGCCATTTTGTAATTTTGAAAAAGTGACAAGTGTAAGGCGAGGTGCTAACAGCAATTTGTCGCCGGTTAAATTATCAAAATAGGCATGAAAAAAAAGTCAACGGTACTCCTGTATGCACTTATAGCAAGCAATAATGAAGAAAGGATGCCAAGAGATACCAATTTGTAAGGAAATTATGTCATGATAACACATTTCCAAAAGGTCATACTTTTTGTCATTTGCTTGTTGTTTCTTTTGGCTTCTTGCGTCATCCCGTCCAAAATAAGCCTCGGAATTGCCACTTTTTTGTAACAAAAAAGTTTAATTGCTTTTCTTATGTCCTCTGCGGATATCGGCAAGAGAGGATTCTCTCCCATGTTATCATAAGTGTTGCAGTGTCTTTCAAATAGTTTATCTCCATGGACACCAACAGCACCAAGCATTGACAATGATATCACACGGGATGGAAATGTGGTGGCGAAGATAATCCCTTGTGGAGTTCCTGCAGATTGGCACACCAAATGAAATTCCCTTTGACTATCTAAAGCATCTACAAACTAGAGAAGATTAATATACTGTAAGACAGCTCACAACAAGTAGCACAGAAATAGGAAGCTAGTTTTTGACTAAATGTCCATATTCTTAAACATGCTGCAGATTGATGAAGATTTGACCCATTTTACACTTAAAAAACGTGCTATAGTTACCTAATAGTACCTATGGGATGGCATGTAGCCCAAGGTGTACTGGGAGACTGTCAAAATATAGAACAATCAAGGTAATCAGCATTATGAGGTGAAACATAGTAAAGTGACAAAATAAGAGTGTGGGTGAGAGGTCTGCATATTTATTTCTTTCAATATCCTGTTTTATGATATTTTTAGAGTATTAGCTACTATCTGTATCCCCATTATCTTTCCTCCAAATTGATAGCAATTCTTATTTCAGTCACTTTAACTGTATTTTTACAAGATTTTACATGTTGAAATAGAGACTAACGTATTCTGAATGATAGGGCGTGTTTGAACTTAATGTAGATAAGAATTCTTGATAATCCCTCTGGTCTTCGTCAACTGTATCACTGGATACCTATTTGCATTCCTGCGTAACGTTTAAACCATCTGTAGTGCACACGACATATGTTTAGGTTTTGGCTCCTCGGCTTTGTGTCTTAGACTGCTGAGTTTCCTTGCTTTTCCCAGTAATGCTCATACTATTTCTTGGCGCAGTCAAAAAAATTATAGATTGCTACCGTTCTGTACTTCCTGCTTTGATAACTATGCCTATCATTGATCAGCAATGAAGCAGTCTTCATCTCTCAACGTGCTACCATTTCAACATTTACCCATATCACCCACCTTTATTTAGTGCGTTGCCCAGGGGATGCGAACGGGAGGTAATGAATTAGTCATTTGTGGAGTCACAACAATCTGCCAATAAAAGGTCAAGAACTTCAAAAAGATGTTTTTAGAAAAACATGCCAGAAGTACTAAGCTAACTAACCTAACAAAATACATTCATTTTTTGGCAAATAGCAAGCAGTTCAGAACATAACAAACTTCATTTTCTAATTTTCACTTTGATTCCAGAATATGCATACGACACATATTTTTGTATTGTGTTGTGCGAGTATCCTTACCTCAGATAGTGATGCAGCTAGCCAATCATCTTTATAATACGGAGAACTGTTACCATGTCCGAGAGCATCAAAGGCAATGACATGAATGTCCTTGGGTAGATATTTGACCACCTTGTGCCAACTTTCTTTACTTCTACCGAATCCATGAACAAGAATTACTGACACTGGACAATTTTTAGCATCTCCCTTTTCCATGTACTCAAACATGTGACCATTAGAAGATTTCACCTTTTTCACTTGAAATCCATATTTGAAATTCTTGAATCTGAGTGGATGAGATAAATCTAAATGTCAGTCATTATCAGTGGAAGAAAATGTCATAGTTAGTTTCATCTCTACATCCAAAATATAATCTTTGTGGACAAAATCAGTATATTTTGATAGGAATATGGTTGTCACCAGAATATCAATGTTGATTTCATCAAAGTAAAGTTACAAATGAATTCCAGAAGTAGCTTTAGATTGTATTTTAAAAGACATTTAAAGACAATGTCTTGTACGTGTTGTATCTGTACGTGAAGGTTATTTAATATTAAGTAAGTAATACGTTATTTATTCTGCATCTAGTTTACAGCTTGTACCATGACATTATGCACTGGTGTACTACAATAATTTGCTTACCAGAATAACAGCGGGTTAGGCCATCTAAATGTAAGCATTACACTGCAATCAATTTTCAAGAAAAATAATGGAAGAAGCCTTGCTGTTTTAAAACTGATGGAACTCTTTATATCATGGCACACATTTTCATTTTAAATAAACTAACGATTACTAGATTTATTTTACTATATTTTAGCAATAAATTAGCCCAATATTGAAATTGGATAGTCAACCTCAGAAACAAAAAGACTATGCTAATGATCACTGATTTCCAGGGTACTATCATCTCCGGTACAGGTATAATTTGTTGGCAGGCATCAGGAACAGTTACAGTTGTCAATTTGTGCATGGTGGGTTGTACAACATACCAAAGCAAGTCAAGGTGCCCACTTTTGAGTTTTCAGAGAATATCACTTATCTTTACTAGAGACAAAGCCATATTTTGCAGAAAAATTTAAACAAAATTGATAAGAATTCTCATCAAAGTATATATTGAACCATTTATGCGATGAGCACTTATGGATGCAAATGGATTTTTATATCAATAATCATTATCAAAACTCAAACAAAGATGACCATGAACAAATCAATGCACATCAACAATTTTGCCATAAATTCTATTTTCCTTTTCAACATAACACGGAAACACATCATTGCTCAACCTGGCACAAGAATGAAACCAGAAAACACAGAATAAACATCGCAATAATACTAAACATGTTTAGATCTAGTGCCCAATCTACAGGTCGAACTGACTAGTGATGTCTGGGTGACATTTTGCTAACAGACAAAATTGGGCATAGACCTGCCTCTCGCTTTAACTGGAAATTAGAAAATATCTTTTGCAACTCCTTAGAAAAATGTAAAATTGGAATGATGGCAATAATCAAACCATGTTCTTGTCAAATAATTTGACATCCACTTTGAACATACATAGTAAACTTTTTCTCAACGCTCAACATTTGCTCTCCTGAGAACAGAGAACCCAAATCCAAAGACATTTTGTGAATTAAGTAAAGTAAAACGTGAGCTTGAACCGTGATGTGCTTCTGAGCTTTGCTCATGTTTGTGAGATGTTGTGCTGCGAGTATCTACAGTGAGAGCAATTCGTAAACTCGAACCTTCCCTTCCCTGCCAGTTAAAAGTACAGCTCACGGCCCAATGGACAACGGCCCATTGTTCCTACCCAGTCTCGTTTCCATTATCTTTGACGTAAGCTACTCTAGGGTGCTTGATTAAAGGGAGAGGGCACTTATAAATTTTTTAATTTTCCCCTCCTTAGACCATATCATTGTCCCCTTTCTTAATTTTAGTTAATTGAAGTAGCAACGTTTCGTTACAATTTATATGTTTAGGCAATTTGTATGCTTTGTTGGTTTGAAAAGATACCACGACCTTCAATTCATAGTGTTAAATGCTCTTTGTTAGTTGTAAGCAATTATGTAAGAAAAGTTATCATGGATGGTCGAAAGTTTTCAGGTGCTGAAAGAGGGAAGTATACTTTAGATAAAAAAGATGTTCTTTGACAGTTGTGTGCCAAATGCAAGTTGGAATACGGTTCCCAGGTAGAACCTTTGCCCTGTCAGGTGAATTGCAACGTAAAGAGGAATGTTTAAGAGTTCTTTTCAAACTTGAAAGATGTCAAGCGTGATATTAACAAAAGTCACTTTCCCTCCTCTTCTTGTGAAAGTCAAAGTCAGATTCAATAAGATGTTTTAGTTGATCAGGCTTAAGAATCCAAAACAAAGACTTAGAACTCTTTTAAAGTGCTTGAAACTTTGATTTGAATCAAATGAATTTGATATAGCTCCACCATTAAGATCATATTTAAAAAGGAAAGTAGAAGGAATTAGACATTTGAGAGTTTAGAGCAAAACTGTTTAGCAACATACCTGACTTGATCAATTTCACCACAAAAATCGAGCTAACAAGTAATGAGAATAATAATAATGATGATGTTATTGTTGCTCTTGATGATAGTGATAATGATGATGATGATGATGATGATGATGATGATGATTATGATTATGATGATTATGATGATGATAATGATAATGATGATGATGATGATGATTATGATGATAATGATGATGATGATGCTGCTGCTGCTGCTGCTGCTGATGGTAATGTTGATGATAATGATGATGATGATGATGATGATTATGATTATGATGATTATGATGATGATAATGATAATGATGATGATTATGATTGTGATGATTATGATGATGATAATGATAATGATGATGATGATCATGATTATGATGATTATGATGATGATAATGATAATGATGATGATGATTATGATGATTATGATGATAATGATGTTGA
>JANTCA010084312.1:0-14258 GCA_024741275.1 Chironex yamaguchii | reverse complement strand
TGTGTTTACACTGAGCAAGTGACAAATGAAAACAGTGGAAAGTCGCAGTGCTTAGTTCTTGTATTTATATTTAGTAGTTGCCAAATGAAAACAGTGGAAAATCGCAGTGCTTAGTTCTTGTGGTTACACTGAGCAAGTGATAAATTAAAACAGTGGAAAATCGCAGTGCTTAGTTCTTGTGCTTACACTGACCAAGTGCTAAATGGAAACAGTGGAAATTGGGAGTGCTTAGTTCTTGCATTTACACTTAGTAGGTGCCAAATGGAAACAGTGGAAGATCGTTATGTTTTAGTTTTGCGCTTAAAATAAGTCTCGTAATAAACTCGTATCATCTTGGTCATTATAGGAGACTTTGTATGTAAAAGTTTTGTTAAATTTCGTGTAAAAAACCCTTCCGTTTGATTGATGACATGCTGGCCTATGAGGTGATTTAACTGCGACAATGTAATAAAAATTTGCTCTTTCAATGCTTTGCTTTGAATACATACCTACGGAGTTGCGAGAATGCCTCCCCATTGCCAAGATCAATGCTGCGGAGATTACAGTTGGGTAAATCGAGCTGCGTGAGGTCAGCAAAGGATGAATGACCAAGTTTTTCGGCAATTAAATCATATGTGAGTCTATAATTATACGGGAAGGAAAATTGAAAAGGACTTTAAAAATTAACTAGTCACATCAATTTTCCAGGGCTGTTAAGTTCTTATTACATACAAAGCTATTGGGTAGCTGTGAATACTATGCTTGAAAAATGCAAAAAGATGCTGCTTGGAGAGAATGAAGACAGTCTGATTTGACCTCAAAGCCCATTTTCAATTTATTCGTACTTGCCACTCCCATATGATTTTTAATTGTGAAATGTGAATGTGTGTGAGACCGATGCACACTTCAGTAAAGTTCACAACAAGTTTCAAGCCAATAAAATTAGTTTTCATCCTCTGGTGGAAAGACTAGAAATATTTGGCGCCATTTTCCTTGTGTCGATCATCTGATTGGCTTATCTCCATCCGGGTCGGGTTTTTGCATGCGAAAGTTTGAATTAAAATCAAAACTTACAAACTGGTTAAATTCGGATTGCACATGTTCGCCTGCAAATTGGAAGCAAAAGATCGCATGCCATTTGTATCTTGCGGATAAGGTGGTCATGGAGCTTCGAGATGAGCAAAACTGCTCATAAAATGAAACAAATTATCAATGTGATGCAGCAACTTTGCACGGAAAGCAAAAAGTCAGTTTCTGACTTCTTTTATTCAAAGATTCCTTTTTTGAAGATCGTAAATATTTTTAGCAATGTGAGCAAGTGAGAAGATATTTTCATTACGCATATGTCGACACCTAGTCTGCCTGAAGCCCAATGAGACGATGTGTAGACAAATTAAGGTTTCTACACCGATTGGAGAGAGCGATGACTTTTATAGAACATAGAAAGCTTGCGATCAAGTGCATATCAATGCCATTCAAGCATGCGCTAAGAGGCTTGTGTCTATGCTTAGTAATCTATATTTTTCAGGCAGTAAACAGGAGGATATTTTGATAAAAAGAATATCTGTTAAAACCAGATTTCAAAAGCTTAAATAACTTGAGACGTCTTAAGGCACTAAAATTAAACCTTTAATAAAAAAATGAAAAATACAAACCGGCCACCAAAAGTGTCCTTGGCGAGAGAAATTTCACTAGCATCCTACAGCAAAAAAAGGACCAAATTCTTTTCATGACCAAATAGAATAATTTGAATGTTAAACTACAAGATTGCGATGGGATTGAGTTCACATACTCTCCTTTGCGCACAATCTGATGAATGTTTTCATTTGCAGTTGATGAATAGGTTGGCAAGCTAATTGGTAAGAAAGGACCTTTTAAACATATTTATTAAGAAGTACACTGTATCAATGTGCGAGAAATTACAATTATCTATTGACATCATCGGAACCACCTTGGTCTAATTGATAAGACGACCATCTTGCAAACAAGAGGTTATGAGTTCGAATCCGCGTGACCGCAAGAAAGAGATTATCGATGAAAGTATAACAGATACTCTCTCTAAAACGAAGACTATTTCCAGAAAATTCCTAAACCCTGGCATGCAAATCAACTCGTTAGTTGAGAAGTATACTATATACATGGTTCCCATCACTTTATTGACGTTTGGGTTATGGAAACAAACAAGCATTGTTTTGAACTTATAGATCAGACAATCTACGTCGAAGATCTTACAAACTCGTTTAGTTACCGAAAATAGGTGGTAAGCTAAAAGTATGCAGTGGTAAACATAAAAACAGCTTCATCGATTCTACACCCAGAGATGTTATGTACTCTCGAGTTCGGATTTCAGTCTTCTCTGCCAATAACTAGATTATGAAACGTGCTAAAGAGAGTTTATCGGTGCAGAAAAAGTTGTTACATCGATCAAAATTTGCTCACAAAATTTACGTAAGGAAATATTGATTAAATGATACGTAAGCTGTAAAAGAACCCTGCGAGAGGTATTCGCATTGCTACAACATAGTGATGCACAGAATAAATCCCTCCAGTAAATTCATTGAATTGTTGATCAAATAGCTTCGAGCATTCTGTTGGACTGAAAATATTAAATACCAAAGAAGCAAAGTCAATAGAAACAATTTCCATTTATCGCAATGGGAAACGCCCTTTCTGTTACACATGACTACATACAGCGATAAAAACACGATAGACGGTTGGCTCGCTTTTCTAGTTATTATATATAATTGCCAATGAACTTTAGCAGACAGGTCCCTTCCTTTGCTAGACAGATTGTCTGCATCTTTTGCGGTCAATTTAATACGGATAATTTCTGGCCTCGCACTGAAAGTTTTAACTCAAGACCAAACAATCACTAAGTCAATGCATGGTAATCAATAATCATTATGCCAGCAGTAATAAGGTCAAATTAAACACTATGACATGGAGAGTGCTACATACCACGCTGAATCCATCAAGTGCTTTCACTGAAAACATATGATAAATGACAAAGAGACGATAAGCTTCAGTTCCTTCACTGAATGGGTTGCCTTGAAGATCCAAGATGATTAAATGCTGCATCCCCTAAATGGTTGAAAATAAAGGAAAATAGCAAAATAATACTTTATAAAAACTTGTATTACTTGGGAAAGAAAATTATTTAATAATATTATATAATGAAAATTAAATAATGCTGTACGTGTAGCACAGAGCAAATAAGGTACAAACGCTACACCCATACAACCATATTGGATAGAAAAACGAAACATTTGCAAATTTTCCATCTCTAAGGTGTTACTAATGCAATCTAAAGAGATACAGGAGCTATACAGAAAGTGGAAATGATGTTGACAAAAATTCCGAATGGATTGTATTCCTTTTCAAAAGGGCGGTAGAGTTATATCTTTAATATTTCAAATGTGTTTCAAAATTATGGTCTAACAGGGTCAAAAATACCTGTTCCAGGCGGGCAGACGTTTGGGAATTGAAACTGACTCGGGTTAAAAACAACTTGCGTTGCAGGTAAGGCAGAAATCATGGCAAATTACAGGGGCATTTTCAGTGGTCTGTATTTTACCAACAAACCTTGCTACTGAAAGTGTGACTTAAAAGTTTAATGGTTCCTGAAAGATATCAGGAAACTGAAATGTGAAGGCAAGACTGATGGAAGAAACGAGACCGTCCAGATTAAAAATCAAATGATCTTGATTCTCCTACGCATCATTTCAAAAATATTTATTCTACTCGTGCATTTTAATAACCATCATTCCATGCAGCAACATAAGAAGCGATAGATACATTTGCGTCTCACAGATAAAACACCAAATTAGACAGTATCCAGGTCTCCAATTCTATCATTACTATTATTATCGCATGCCATTACACCGAATGTAGAGATAAAAATGTTAAAGACAAGTTAAAAACACAAATTGTCGAATTTTACCTTTAAATGGAACACCTCTCGTAAGTTTGAAACCTTGTTATTCCCAAGAAATAACTCACTAAGGCACGACACATTCTGTAAACAGAAACAATTCTACTATTACACGTTGGCCTTACATCGCTGATAGTAGCAAAACGGACAAACCTTGAAGTAAAACAGTTAAGATTTGTAAAATGACAAAATTTTAGTATTCCGATCAGGACTATCAAGGAAACAGAGGTACTCATGTATACTCAAATATACGCATTTGAAATGACATGTAATTGTCAGTACATCTCGTTACCTACGCAGGGAAAACTCAGTTGCTTACGAAGCTCCTCGGGCGGAATAGACAAACCTCAACCGCTGTCGGTATAGGTGCCCTCATCGTGAGCTCCTTCATCAAGAGATCGTTTTTCAAACGTCAAGTTACTAGAGATAACGTGTTACAGCTATGTATGCCTAAAAATGCGGACTTTGATAATGATGTATTAAGACGAGGCTCCAAACTTCGTGTTGTTTTTTTCTTCTTTTCTTTGCTGAATAAACCTGATTACTGACTTGTAAAGAGTCAATGTCTTGCTTTCTTCTTTGTGTGATTGTTTGTTCAGCATTGTTCAGCTACTTCATGACACTTGATGTCATCCCTTTCAGTAACTCTCCTATGTTCTTTTGCTCAATATCCCTATACAAAACGTTTTGACTTTCCAATGTGGATGACAGGGCAGTCTTTACATTGTACTTCGTACACCATTCTGTTCTTTTTATTGCTTCTTGGTTTTTAGGTTATGACAGCACTTTTTGTAGAGTGGTGTTAATATGTTAATAAATAGCTGACTGCAATCATTTTCAGTCATAACCATTTCGTTACTTTCTTCTCTTCATACAATTTACGTATATCAATATGAGATTCAGCAAATTTAATATCATAACCTTAGATTAGAGTAAACGAGAAACTATTTGTTATTCTCAAAGTGCATTACCGTCGACTTCAACAATTAGCCAAGCTATAGTCGTGAGCTTCACAAAGTCACGTCATCCCGTCTACTTAATCATATGTTCAAAGAAAATGAGAATATAGAGTCTGGGCATCGGCCCGATGGGAATTCTTTACTTTGGCGCCAAATTTGACAATTTTCGCCATTTTTGTTTGAGCCACGCATGACAATGATGGTCTGCGATTGCGCAGTATCTGCAATATTATGTCCGTCAAGTGAGGCTTTTCTTGTTTGTGTTTATTTGAGACCTCACCAAGCCAGCAGTCCAGAATAACCTCACGTGGGTGATACTATTTGCGATACTCACATAAACGCAAAATAAGAATTACATCTGTTTGCATAGTATGCCAATATCTTAGCTTGGAAAATAACCTCGGGTATCCAAGGCCATTTTCTCTACATAAAAAGAGGCTGAAGCCATGGATGATTTAGAACGTTGAATCGCAAGCTTCTTCTAATCTATGATTCAAGAGATTGTCTCATCATCACATTATATTAAGCTACTAGAAATGATGCAGAACAGACATTAAGTGCTAAATATGCGCCAAAGAGGTAACAGTGATTGTTCTTATTCCTAGTGGGGCGGGATGCAAGTGAGGTTTGTCATGAGTGTCATCAGTAAGAAAGCCAATACATCAAGCTGTCACATCAAAAGAAGATCATGACTTTAACTTCTCCTACCTTTGCTTCCACGTTCCACTGGCATTGTGTATTTTTCAAAGTCATCATGTAAAATGTCATATTATTCCAATGTCATATGGAGAATATGTTAACTTTTCACAAAATATAATTTTGCGTTGATAAACTTAACATGGAGATATTGTTAGAGATGTTACCATTAATTTAATGCAATGATTCCATACGTATGTGCATACGTATGTCAGAAGTTCCTTTTCTTGAAGAAGAGTTATTCGAAACGTTAAAAACTGTTTAAGTTTATATATATTCAATAAACATGGATGATTAAGCTCTTGACAGATATCTATGTATACATCTAGTAATGTTAGCATTAATCTCTACATGCAAAAATAACTTACATTTAGTCCTTTAAATGATGAGAGTGAATTGTTCTCAAGGCACAAGTACCGTAATGTCGTTAATGTATGAAGCTGGGAATTTTCCAGGGAATTTAAGGCATTGTTACTGACATCAAGGGACTCAAGCTTGGTTAAATGTTGAAGACCTGAAAAAAAATTCAAATTAGCACCATTGTCAAATTCCGACCGGACTGCGACCGTCTTTAATTACATCTTCGCATTTTCACTCTTGCCTATTTTTCTTTAAGCACATAGGCTATAGGTTGAATATGAATATTCTTTTTGACCTCTCCAAGTAGAAATCAGTATGCATTCATATTACCACTGTGAAAACAGTCTACCTTAACCTTGGTTAGGTCTATCTAGGCATAGTTAAGAAAATCCGGAGATGTATGTCTCAAATTTCCCTTTCACTCCTTCGATGGAAGGGTGTCATCAAGGAATACAACTGGTGGTAACGATCGTCCAAACATTATTAGCCATTTATCGCGAGGACATAAAACTTTGCTTCTTTAGAGCAACATAAAAAGAACGCCTAACGATAGCGAAGTTTTCTTACCGAATTCCTTTGTAACTGGGCTTAAAAGTGAAAAACTACAGTCACGCATCCCGATGGACAGTTTACGTCGAGGAGTCAAATCAAACATGAGTGTGAAATTGAATAAAGGATAGAAAGCGTTGATTAGAAGGATTCAATTGCAAAGTTTGCCAATGAAAGCAAAAGCGACTATTGGTTCTTTGTCCAACGGCTAATCATGGGAAGCAGTTAAGAATAGACAGTTTACCTTCAAGCTTGGTGATACAGTTGCCAGCTAGACTGAGTTCTTCCAATCCTGTGCAAGCCTCAAGACCCTGTGATTAAAGTGTGCAAGATTTCATAGAATAGAACCAATAACAGTTTGAAAGGTTATAACTAATTAAGGACGCTCATCATCAAAAAAATATATTTTGTAGCATAACAAAGGACGTGTGAGACGAAAATTCGCGGATAGATTGTTTCCCTCCTAAAAAGGCCGTTTAAATACCACATTTTATATTTTACTCCTAACAAACTAGTAGACAGAACATTATTGTTCTGTCGACCAGTAAACTACTTGCTTCTGAACTATAGCTATTTTTATTTAACCAGAACATTTAATTACAATTAATAATAAAAGCTTCAAGATATTCTGATGGGTAATTAACCTCCCTTTAGTTACCATTTGATCCATAACTCAGAGATCAAAAGGATAACTCTTTTCTATTTGCAATAAATCAGACAGAAAACTTTATGACATATTGAAGATTAACATTACGCCACTAGCAGTGCAATGCATATTCTTACCAGCTGTATGCTATTTTTATTCCACGTTGTTAAGGAGACACGATTTCATTAAGCGGATGTCTGGAATACAAACCATCTAATGACACACGTCGCTGAAGATTTAACCGCCATAAAGTCAAAGACGAAAGTAAAAACGTGATGCTTTTCACAGTACTCTTCTCGTAAAAAATTCTACCAGGTCGCAATAGCTTTGGAGAAATGGTTTTTGTAAACTTCAAATACTGTGCAAGGTTCTGAAGGTAAATCAACACTACACAGGGTTCATGGGATCAAAAAGTATAACAGGGTCCTATCTGCTTTGTGCAATACAATTGTCTCTTTTCATCGGATTAAAAGACCATTGGTTTCCGTCCACAGAGGTATTATCTAAAGTATCCTTTATCATTCGTTGAATAATACATAAAATGTAAACTCCTTCTTAGTGCAATGCCATATATTGCTCTTTAGCAGATTTTTTTTAGCATTCGGCTCATTTTCGTTATTTTTCAAAGAATATGATGCACATGCAAAATAACAGGTAATTTGCACCTAACAAACCCTAGATTGCCAAGCAGAGCACATCACTCAACTGTGCACAATACATCGGCATACACCACACTGTTGTGATACCTAAATCTGAGCAGCAGGAAAGCCAAACAATCATTGCCAATGCACAAGGTTCAAAATAACATCCGATGGCAGTCAGCTAAGAAAAGGAACTAACTGATATAACACACAACAGCATTGTTCACCAGCATTTACAGTAATCACATCAATGGTTCCTCCATACCTAAGTTAATGTTGGTAGGAGGAAAAATGGTAAAAGAAATGCCAAGCCTGTATCACAGTGTTGCTGCCAGCGACGTTGCGTGCGGTGTATGAAATGGTAACAGCGTTACGTTTATGCAGAAGGTACTCACTAATCAAACTTGTCTTGATCTTCTAACGTGGTTATAATATATCTACGAATCTACTTAAGTACATCAATTGCTATTATCACAATTCATGTTTCAATAACTGCCACTATAGAAATCATTAACAATCACTCACCTCTATCTTTGTAATGTCATTATCATTAAACGACGCCCAACGCAAACTAGTGAGTTTTTCGAGGTTAGAGATTTTGCTGAGATGCTGCCCGTCGAGTCTTAGGCAGGTGACCTGTAATGGAAAATAAATCTTCTCTACACACCCACACCTTGGAATTCACTTGCCGAAAAACTTGCTAAAGAAAGAAAGAAAGAGAGAAAGAAGAGAAGAAAGAAGAGAAGAAAGAAAGAAGGAAAGAAAGAAAGAAGGGAAGAAAGAAAGAAGGGAAGAAGGAAAGAAAGAACGAACAAGGAAAGAAAGAGAGAAGGAAAGAAAGAGATAAGGAAAGAAAAAGAGAGGGAAAAGCTTACATACCTTTGAAAACCAATTGTTGTCCTCGTCTATAAGATATGACAGCTCATTTTTTCTAATTTTCATTAACGTATTGGCAACAGAAGAAAGTGTGAGCACCCTTGGGTGTGTTTGATCCGTAACTGCATTTGCAATAATAGCAGTGTTTGAAATCCGTGAGGAGTGCACCAGTTGATTTGCAACATTAATCTCTTCCTCCGTCACTGCCTTGCAATCGAGTACAGATAGATGCTTCAATCGTCCAATGCAGCGAAGTCGCACTGAGTTAGACTACAGAAAAATTACAAATATGATCAGGTATTATTATATAAATGTAGCAAAACAGAGAAAACATGATATAGTGGGCAGTAAAATATAATATAATATACGCTATTACAGCAAATGAGTGTTGTACTCCATTTATGTAAATTGGTAATAATCGCGTTAACTATACTGACTTTCACTGACATTTGATGTTGACATCCAATAATTTAATAAGTTCAACATTGATTTTACAAATAAACATATGTGAAATGCTGGGCATAAGACTAATCTCTCTTACCAAATTAGTTGTTTCGTTCTTTCTTTTCACTTGCAAGAAAGCTACACATCTTCAATTTCATGTACAAATCTTTCCTTGACGACAACATTTTAAAACTGGACTGACCTTTGCCATCATATAATTATGAAGCAAATAAAAACTGTTACAATAACAAGGTAACAATAACAGAAAAATTGTCTTGTTTTTGTTTTGAATGACTCAGTTTATAATTAGCTAGTTCTTTAGCACTCTGCAATGCCAGGCAAAGAAAATTACGGATCAAGATCACACCCCATGACATTGTTTATATCAATTATATTCAGTACCACCTCACTCTACTTTAACTGTTGAAGTTAATACATTGCAAACATAATAAGTAAAACATAGCAAAATAAAGATTGGCTCGTTACTATACAGTGAAATGGAATTTAGCATAAACCTATGTCGCCTTGGCGAGATGCAATAAAAAGCGTGTATTGTGGAGTGTTAATATTTGAATAATCTTACCTTTAACCAAGGATTATGCGCCAAAGACAATGATTTTATATTGGGAAAGTTCCTTCTTAAGAGGCTAACTTCCTCCCGTGTATAATGTAACTGGTTCCAGCTAACATCAAGATAGGAGAGTTTAGAACATCCCTGCATGAATAAAATAGTAACCGTGGATCATATTAAATAAAGTACTCGCAACTAATATGGTTTTCGTTTTCAAAACAGACGGAGAAACAACATAATGTTTGAAAGTAAGAAAAGAACATGCTTAAATCATACCAACTACTGTTTGCTCACAATAGTAGGAAATGTTGTTAATGAGCATGTTTGGCATCAAGTAAAAGCCGGAATGAATATGGAAAGTTCCTAGTTATTCTTATTAGATAAATCACATTTACATTGTAATGAAATACTGCCCTTCCATTCCTCTAAACGTGCCACAGCACACTCTGAATTAACGAATAAATGTTTTAACAAGATGATGCTTCTCCCAATGAATACGATTTCCAGGATGAGGAAGGCTGTTGCCGCGTTCTTCTTAATTCAGCATTGGTCTTGTCTAAGTGTTCCTAAGTTTTTAATGAATTCTTTTGTGGCATTCTACACGTTCATATAAGTGCCCACGTGTGACACCAACATATCCCGCATCACACATTTAAATTCATAAACAATGCATTGTTGGGGGCTTGAATTCTTTTATCTTGAGATCAGTACCTACTTTACGGCTTATGAAGACCGGTTGAATGTTAATTCTAATTTTCATACCCAGACTCCTAATCCGTTTTTTGACAATATCAGCTGACTCCCGGTTTTTGAAGGGAAGAATTAACCTGACATGGTCATCAGTATCTGTGTTGAGCTGCGACCTGGTCAATAGTCTATTGCCATTAACTCTGGAGTTTACAAACTTCCTGATAATAAGATCAATGAAATGTCCTAGATACTTAAGTTAAATACATCCCTGAGTCCATCACATTCATCAGAAAAATGAGTCCAATAAGACGACAACCTGAAAGCTTTGTCAAGCATAATAAGACCTCACTTATACCGTATGTCGACATGACGATTGTAGTGAACATAAAGGCCTGTGATCGTTGGCTTAATGTAAACTTTCCTCTCAATTATAAGAGCATGGTTAATTAATTGTATGCCTAGGAAAGGGAGCGTACCTTCCACTTCTGTGCCCATTGTACATTGAATAGAAGGGTGGGAATTGTGGAGGGTTTCCAAAAACCTTTCAGTGCGATACAGGGCATGTTGGCTACCCACGTGGGCACTTAAAATGAACGTGTAGAATGCCACAAAAAGAAAGCCTCCTCCATCTATAAACATTACCAAACCAAGCACGAAGGATCGATCCCATACAATTTTATATTAAGTTTTCATGAAGTGTAGCACAAAATTTGATTGTTTGATCAAGGAAATGCTTTGCATACGCAAATGCAAGCCTGTATCTAATGTACAAACTGACTCGGTACGTGCAAACGTATTTGTGTAAATTTGATATAAAAGAGGATAAAACAGTTTTTTCTTGTAAATAGTCACACAAGTTTGTAAAAATATTTTCTTGATAATGGCATCATGATGGCATCGAAACGTCAAAATGTAAACTTGTCCTTTATTTTTGCCTGTTTATGCTATAGTAAGGCACTTCTAATGACAAAAAGATTGTTCAAATAAAAAAGCTAAGTTCATACTTTGCACCCTTCTAATGTATTGATATTATTGAAACTTGCATCAAGATACTCAAGAGTGGGCTGTAAAATGAAAAAGAAATAAAATCACACATTGAAAGGATTACACTAAGGATTCTACATAAGCAAATGAAACTAAAATGACTAATGTCTCATGTTACTCTTTCACTGATAGTGAAGCTACCAAATGCTTAAAAATTTATTGTTTCTAACTAGCAAAAATACTTCTTTCCAAGACCCTGTTTACACTGTTTTGGATCACTTTTTAATCGTTTACACCTAAGTGTACAGAAACAGCCTCTGTTTATATTTACACATGTGCGATTGATCCAATGTAAATGCCTATAAAAGGAAAACGTTTTGAACGTGACTGACAAAAAGGTTATATCTTCTAAATCGAGATTGTTCACACCCAAGTTCGGATGCATAAACTTTAGTCATTGTAATCCGCATTTTTTCTTTCATTTTAGCGCCAAATCTTCCGAGAGTGTAAACGTCCCCTAAGCCAGTATTATTATTGAATTAAAGGGCTTTTCCCCCTGCTGATTTCCCAGTCTGTTGCTCAGGGGGTCCTTGAGTTTGCTTGTGTAAACAATTGATTTAATTTCCCAACTTCTCTTCTTTGAAGGTGTGAAATGCTATTTTATGTGGTATTTTGCTTGTTAATCCCTAAGTGATAAGAGTATAAGAGGATCCCTTTGTCAAGACAACAACAACAAGTTGTTTAGTGTTGGCTTATCTTTCACTAGCACTATGAAGGTGTCATTCCTGAATCCAGACGGTGATCTAGATAACCACCAAAATCATCTTTAAGTTAGCCCATTTCTAACCCATCCTGAAAATTTTGTCAAAATCTGTGCATAACTTTTTGAGTTATTTTACTAACAAACAGACAGATGGGCAGCCAGGACAGACAGACGGACAATCAAATGCAGCCAAAAGCATAACCTTCATGGTGAAGGTAATAACTCCAGTTGCACGTCTACGTAATTGCAAACAAAAAGCAATCTGCTACAGTATAAAGTGGTCCAAGATAACAATCCCATCGCCCCTTTTCCCCTTTCATGCCGCCCCTAAATGGTGTACAATTGTTGGCTTTGGTATTAAAAGGTACAGTCCAAAAAGGCTCGAAAAACGTTTTTAGTCCCATGCCATTGCTATTGTCCATTGTTATCCCTTTTGCATGTCAATTTGTCCTAAAACGTGAATTTCGATTTCCTTGACACTGTGAATAAGGTGGATAACAAATAAATAAAATTCTGTGATGGTTACAGAGACACACATCCTTCCCCCAACGTATATTAAGCAAAGAAACCAAATCGATATGTTAGCCAAAAGTAAGTGCTACGGATCGTTGATTGTTCTATGTACTAGCCCTAGCAACGGAGTAGCAACACCCCTCAGACTTAGCAATATACGTCCTACAAGCTAGTTAATAATTTTCATCCCCTGTACTGAGTCAGTCATTCTTGTTTTTCTAAACTATGATGAAATGTTTCTCTTTAAAGATCTTAAGCTCAAATAAACATTGATTATATCCATAAAGCACGAAAAGGTCTTCTATTCGAGCGCTATCTTCTTCTTTTTTAATTCTTGGAACCGGACCTAAGTGGCGATAGGCCCCAAATTTGTGGCCTTCCCGGAATTACTCCCAGTGTATAAACGACGGCCAATAAGGTATTTAGGCCCATCAACAATTATCTCGACAGTATATCAATATTTGATGCCTTGTTTTTCCTTGTGAATTTCAAGTGATCTTTGAGTGCTATAAATTATTACTAAATTAGTGGCAAGTATACAACAGTAGTTTTCAACAAATGGTAGATTAAGTTAGATTAATACCTTGACGTCTTCTTCACAGTTCTAAGGTAACTAAAAATTTGGCAAATCAAATGTTTTGGCAATAAATACACCTGATACAAACTTAATCTTTCCTTACCATTCCTGATACGTCACTCAAAGTTGAGAGCTCATTGAAACTAACCACCAAAACCCTTAAGTGTTGCAACGAAGAGACAGGTTTAAGTCTTGTTAATCCACTTCCATTCAGGTTCAAGTACTAAGAAGGCAACAGCACAATTGTTAAATCAAGAAAAAATTTTACTGAGAATTGAACTGGTTTATGGTTATCATTTAAGCGTATTTCATCAGCAAATCATGCTCATACAGGTTAAGGTACCTAACGTAGACGACACATGGGTACGTAAAGACGAGAGATATGAAAGCATGATGTTGCTGTGTTAAGACAATGAATGGACGATGTAAGAGGTTTCGTTTTAACAGAGTGTATTTACTACTGAAAGATTTCAGATTCATCCACAAAGGAAAGGTATTGTCTCGCGTGAGATCGATGCAATAATGGTTGGGAAGGCAAGCATCTACATCTTGCTACAGAAAAGCGACGACAGCTGGACTAAGTAGCAAAGACTCCCAAGCTCGTGCCAATTGTGGAACTCGAACGCAGGACACCTGAAAAAAGGGGGGGGACGTGGGGGACGAAACGTCACAAAACGGTAGGTCAAAACCAGACGTAGTTCCTCATCACGATGACCAGTACCTCCAGTTTCATCCGGATTTGAAGCAGACAAGCCCACAAGCACTCAACGCCACGTATGTGTCATTCTCATTCCAATCTATTTGCAATTCTGAGTTTTAGCAATAGAAATAAAAAACTGAAGAGGTCGATGATACAAGCAAATAACAGTGTCTACAATTGATTTAAGTTTCCTTTCGACATGTCTGAGTACCACACAGTGAAAATTGCCGAGGTCAAGCGGGTATCTGAAGTCAACCTTTGCTGTAGCAGGGACCTGCTCTGAGGACATAACGTATCCTCGTCACTCACGGATGACAGGTCCAAGCATGTCTTTGGAAGTAGTTTTAGAAGCAAGAAAAACAAATAAGATCAAACCCTA
>JANTCA010084301.1:0-14258 GCA_024741275.1 Chironex yamaguchii | reverse complement strand
AGTGAAAGGGGGGGGGGGGGTTATATGTCTATGTGCTTGCACTTGATAAACACTTTTGCCTACCTTCGGAAATAGCACAACTATCGTAAATACTCAGCAGACTAAGTGCAAAAAATTCAAAGCCATCTGTGTGTTTTATCCGACAAAGTGACACCTTCCGGCAGTTTTTACATTGTTGGAAAGTTAAGTGAATATAAGATAATAGCATAGCAAAGACTGTTTTGTCTATGTTTGGCTTCCAATTGTTAGTACTGCCGATTGCTTTGTGTTCAGATGAGTACAAGCGTCATAAATGAATAACAGTCGAGAGTTGTTCGTATCAGAAAAATGGTTAAGGCAATAGTAAGGCCATTTCACAAAATTCCGGGCAATGTAAAAAATGAGTCTAATAATGCCTCTTAAATCCTTGGCGTTTGTGTTTTACTGCCTTACTTTTGTGTGCAATTAGTATCCATTGGTATCAGTGCCATAAGGCATAACGAAATGAAGAAATTTACGTGCTGTGCTAACGTGTTTTTGAATATAAATATTAGATTAGCTAACAAAGTTCTGTACACAGTCGACCTCCACTAATTAGGTCCATAATGGCCATTTCTCTATGCTTAAATGGCTTTTAGCTCAATCATTGAAAACGACTGAAAACTGGTCATTGTTGTAGTTGTCTTTGCAACATCAGAGCATGGCTTCTCTTACGCGGTGTAGTTGCCTTTTCCATAGACTCATAAATCTCTTTCGCAGTTCTATCCCATCTACATCCTGGCCTTCCTCTGTCGCACGTTCTCAGAATGTGTGCCTCAAAAACTCTCATCTCCATGCCATCATGCCTCACTATGTGACCAAAATATTTCAGTTTCTGTCTGCAAACACTTTGTAGCAGTCACTGGTAACATGTAGTTCCTTCCTTGTGTCTCTATTTGTGCGTCTTTCTACGCTGGGGATTCTCAAAATTCTGCAGTAGCATTTGTTTTCAAAAGATGTGATTCTCTTCTCATCTGTCGTCAGTGGAATCCAAGGCTGACAAGCATAAGTTACCCCCGGGAAGATGCAGGCTCTGAAAACTCTGAGCTTTGTTTTCTTATCCTGTCCTTTTCATAACTTCTTCGTATAATTCAAGGCTTTCAAATCCATAACCAGTCTACTCGTGATTTCCTTGCTGACATCACTTTCACTCTGGATTCTTGCACCAAGATATTTGAAGTTATCACCTTCCTCCTTCAACACTAACACTTTCATCATTCCTACCATTCTTACTGGCCACTGCCATTGTATTTGTTGTGGAAGCATACAATTTCAGACCACACTCATTCTTATTCGCATTTGGTGAGGGGACATATTTCTTCAGTCTGGATCTTGACCTGGAGATCAGAGCAGCATCATTTGCTTATCTGAGGTCCCCATCTTTGACATTAAGCAAGTCAAATTGTTCTGTTAAGTTATCCTCCATCACCTCACTTGTTAAACTGCCTGTGTAGATGTTACAGACCGCAGAAGAGAGTATACATCCTTGTCGGACACCTAGGTAGCATCACACTCCAGCCTAACTGCTGTTTCCGATACAGAGATTTGATATATTTAATCACATGTGGTGGAAACCACATCTTCAACATCACAGTCCAGAGTTGCTTGTGTCTCGCATTATCATAACTATTTGAGTAATCAACAAAACAGTTACACAAATCTTGGGTCATTTCTTGACATTTCTGGACCAGTAACTGGAGGTTACATATCTGGTCTCGGGTGCCTCGATGTTTCATAAACCAGCCTGTGCTGCATCCATTTCCAGCTACAGAATATTAATCATTCTGCTGACACGAATTTTCGCATGATCTTGCTTGCTTGACAGATGAGAGATATTGTTTTATAATTTTCACAACACTGCAGGTTTCCCTTGTTGTGCAAAGACACGAACAAGTACAACACCAGTCAATAGGCCACTTTCCTGTCTACTAGACCTTTGATACATGTTTTACTTCTGATTGCAGAGTTAACAGACTACTTTTAGTTGGCTTTGCCATCAACAGTCGCTCCTACTTCTTTCTCGTACAGTACTCTTTCCAGCAACCTAGGATATCCACAGCTTCTGCTAATGCCCTTCCATCTTTATTCTTTATGACATTTAGGCTGGGCTTAAAAGTCCTGTTCAGGTTCTTTATTTCACCGTACATTGCTTTGCTGTTGCATGCTTTACTATGAGCCTAAATCTTCTTCTTGGAGTGCCATGTCAGAGATTTACAATGGCTATCATGCGCCTGAAACCATCTTGGTCACCTGCCTTTTGCAAGAATCTCCACTGTACTACACCTGGCAAACAATACCACTTGCTTTTCCATCCTCTTTGTCTCACTTCATTGACCTTTTCCTCTATCACAAGCTCCTACCATATCCTCCTTTTCTTCTTATGATCAAAACCAAGCTCTTTTCCATATTTATCATATCCAGTACACGATCATTCCAGATTTTCTCCATCCAGGATTTTTGCATCATTCTCCAATAACATCACATTCCTACTGCTTTCAATTTCTGCTGATTACTAGAACTGATGGTCCAACTCTCACATCCATATAGCAGGGTTGACCATACATACTATTTCAGTAATCTCATTCTTAGCATGATATTCACATTCTTGTCTGGTAGGATGTTCTTCTTCTCAGCAAAAGCCTTCTCTTGGTAGGACTATTCTTCGCATGTGTCTGTCGCATCGACAGTCTAAAACTTCCAACGTAGTCAAATTGGCAGATGTGCTGCAGCTTTATTCTGTCTAAGAAAATTTCACTACAAGCGGTTTTAGACTTGTATATTCATAAGAGAGAGAGGAAAAGTTAACAATGTTGTTGCGCTATCTTATCAGCAGCTCCTTAGAGGATCCAGAGCAGTTGTGGAGTCGTCAGGAAGAACCACAGCACACGATTTCGGCCCCTACACCCCTATCGTATGTGCTGTGGCGGGGCCCCTCCATCTGGAGGCTTCTTACTCTGGTGCTAATTGGTATGCTTTATATGGACAGCTAACGTTTGTTTTGATGTCTCACTGCAAAGTCTTTACACTTGCTAATATATGACAGGCTGATAATATATGTCTTAGTGTTTCTTTCATTTCACATCTACACTTATCGGTATATGCTATTTTCCACCTCATTAACTTAACTGGTGTCGGTAATACATAGTATGTTGACTTTAACAGAAAACTTAATCTTGCTGGTTCCCAGTCCCATATTTCTTCCCAATTCAACTTCCTTTCAATCACCTTCTCCTCCCATCTAAGACATTGCTCATGTTGATTGCACTTGACAAGATGTAAGTACCGCTTTTCTTGCTCAACCTGTCTTACTTCTTTCACAACCATATTTATATATATTATTGTAAAAGAAGAAATATATATATATATTCATAACCATAACTTTGATTTTCTTCTTGTTGATTGTCAGACCCATTTTCTTGATTTTGTTCTTGAGTGATGTTACAAGCTGGTGAAGATCTTGGGCATCATCAGTTATTAGCACTGTATCATAGTCGTATCAGATGTTGTTTATTAATTTGTCAGTGATCTTGAAACTTTCCGTTTTCAATATTTTGCATATAATATCTGCTGCACAGAGTGAAAAATGTCTAGTGATAGAACACAGCCTTGCCGGACTCATCAATTAATTTCAGTCTATTTACCAAAAATTTCCATTTATTGAGATGGCAGCAATTTATTCATTACAAAGGTTGTTTAAATGCCTAACATCTTTATCAAAAGCACAATATAATTTTGAGATCTTCCTTGGGGATATTATACTTTACTCTCTCAAAACCCTTCTCATAATCAATGAATGCTGCGTTGATGTCAGTCTGTATTTAAATTGATCTTTTCTCAAGTATTCTGAGCACGAATAGGGCATCTCCTGTTCCACAATCCTTTTTAAAACCCAAGTGTTTTTCACCGATTTCTGGGAAACGTTTCTTTCTCACTCTTTGCAGTAAAACTCTCAAGATGATTTTTGTGATATGGCTTATGAGACTAAAGATGTGGTAGTTGCTGCATTCAAGTAGGTTTCCTTTTTTTCGGTAGAGGAATAAATATTGATTTGTTTTAGAATCTTGTCGGTTTCGTAGATTTTCTTGACACTGATTTCTTTACATGCGGTTGGAAGTTCAACAGCCATTTTCTGGTAGCCTTCCTGATCTCATTTCTTTCAATGTTGCTTCTACTTTAGATTCTTGTATCTCATTTTGTGACAATTGTTCATCCTTGCCAAAGTCTAGCATGTTCCTTGTGTCATCAAACAGATCACCAATGTATTTTGTCTGCCTGTTCTATAACTACTTCCCCATCTTTGTTTTTCATAGCCATGTTGCCAGGTCAGCATGTCTTGTCCAACTTCCCTTTGATTTTGGTTTACCTTTGTTGAATGTTACTCTTCTCAAGATCTTTAAGTTCAATGCATTTTGCCTCAACCCATCTTTCTTTTGCTTTCCTACATTCAGTTTGTACTCTCTTGTTTAATTTTGTTATATGTCTTTGAATTCCTGCTCTTTATTGATCTTTGTTTCCTCATTAGTTCTAGCATTTGTGTTGTTCATCTATTTCCGTTTGCTTTCTGCTGCTTTTTGTAGCAGTTGTGCAGGCCCATTAAAAGACTTCCTCTATTTGGTGCCAGTCTTCTGCTGCTGAATTGTTGGTGTCTGCAAGTTGTTAAAAATGGTTGTTCAAGTCAACTGCTTAACGCTCTTGAGTGGCTACATCTTGCTTCAAAATAGTCAGGTCCAAACTTTTTGTTGGCTTAACTTCTTGTTTTTTCAATTTTTCATCTTGCAAACGATGTTGGCTATGAGAATGTTGTGGTCGCTATTACAGTCAATGTCTGCAGGATTTTATTGCATTTCTGAATCTTTGGCTGACAAGAATTTAATCAACTTGATTTTTGGCTTTCTCATTTGGGCCTGTTCAAGTGTATGATCAGTGATTATGTTCTTTGAACCAGGTGTCTGTCACAATAAGTTCTTTCTCCTTGCACCATTCCACCATTTTGTCACGGCATTTATTCATGTCACCCAACCCACGAGGGCCTATAGTTTGGTTTTGTCTTGCTTCACTGACCTTTAGATTGATGTCTTCCATAGCAATGTTCATTTCATGTACCTTACATAATCTAAAAGCATTTTCCCGCGATTTTTATGACGAATTTTATTATTTTTAAATGAGATGATTTTAGAGATTCTGAAAAATAGACTTCTGTTCCGTTGCTGTTTCTGCTATACCATATTTTGCAACCAGGATGACCATGTTAAGCTCTACCTTTAACACGATTGCTGGTACGACGACTGTGAATCATCCTGACTCTTACCATGGTCATTTAGAGGTTCATGTCTGTCTCAAGCATTTTCCAATTTACTTGATCTTGCTAAGAGCCCAGGAGACAAATGTGCTGATGCCTTACTTTCATTGTTGGCAATACTGTCCATACGTTATCAAAAGAAGACCTCGTCAACTATGACCTGATTACAACATTTTAGCGTTATGGACATATTGATCGTTTTTCCTTACTTATGGACTTTTTTGAGGGTCATCAATCATCTTTTAGCCCCAAGGATTATGCTCGTCTTCTTCGGTCGAAGTTGTCTAATGCTTTTTTAATCACTGTAGTTTCTGCTCTTATTGAAGAGCTGCTTCTTACAAAATTCATCCATATCTTTTTATCTGATCCTGCACAGAAGGAGCTTTCCATTTGAAAGCCAGCCACCTTAAATGATGCGGTGGCCATGGCTTATGCTTTGAGCTCTGCTTCACCAGGCACACTCATCAAGGCCGTTGCAGGCAGACGGAAAACTGGATCACTTTCGAAAGTCCAGACGTACGTACTTCTGATGTGGATCCAAAGCCCATCTGTCCAATGACACTCAGTCCCCAGCCTAAGATGCCACATGCCGGAATTTCCAAATCACAGGACATTTTGCGAAAGTCTGCCACTAAAAAAGTACTTCTTAGCAAGGTGTCACCCAAAACGTACCCAGCACCTGAATACCTTTACCATTTCACATTTTCCGACCATGCCAGTCAATTTGAAGTTAATGTTGTTGTTTGTGGTCAGATCTTTGCATTTGTGTTGTATACTGGTGCTTGTGTGTCCCTTTTGAATTATAACTTGCATTCTCAATATTTCTCTACTCTTCCTTTAGTTGCTGCCAGCGCGTCCCGTAGTGATTACATTGGAAATTATATTTATGTTTATGGGAAGGTCTCATTAACTGTAGCTTACAATTCCCAACATTATAAAGCTTGTTTTCATATCACTGATGGAAAATCTTTGTTGGAGCATGATTTAATTCGTCAACTTCCTTTTCCATTTAATTTTGTAGATGTCTGTCCATGTTGCACAACCCAGTACTTTGGCTCTTTTCCCTCAACTTAAATGTAATTAAAAACCACTCACTGGACTTGTACATCATGCTTGATTAAAACCCAATACCTCTCCTAACAGTCAAAAGTTGTATCATTTCCCTCTTAGTTTTGAAGATGCGCGACCTCCTGAACTTAATGCCATGGTTGCTGATAGTTTTATTGGGTTTGTTGATGCATCCCCTTGGGCATCACTAATTGTTGTTGAACGGTGAAAAAATGGATGTATTCATGTGTGCAATAATCTTCTTGAGGTCAATAAAAATCTCATTGCAGATATACACCCTTTAGCCCACACTAACAAACTTTTTGCCAAAATTCATGGTGCCAAAAATTTCTCGACAGTTGACCTTAAATTACCTTCTTAAACTTAGTGACTCTGGGAAGCAACCGACTGCCTTCATCACTCATGTTGGCATGCTTTGATGTAGATGCCTGCCTTATGGTATTGCTACTGTTCCAAGTCCTTGTATGAAAGTTATGGACCGCATTCTCTTTGATCTAAGGGGATTTTCAGTGATATTCTAGTTTATGGCTCTAGCCAATAAGAAAACAATTTAAACTTTAACACAGCTTCAGAGCATCTAGATAATTATAACCTTAATGTCAATGAGAACAAATGCAAAATCTTTCTACTGAAGTGGATTTTTTTAGGGCGTCATCTCTTTTCTGAGGGCATAATGCCCACCAAAAAGTTCTTCATGGCTTCCTGAGGCTGATGGATGACAGCAATAAAACAATTCCTTTTATTTTAGGACGCACATAAAGTGTTAGTCACTCATCTGATGCGGCTATTGGTGCCGAGGACTTTGGACCGTAGTGTGGAGCTAAAGGCCTTTCAAGGAGCTCCAACCATCACGTCCACCAGCCAAGCTGTGTCTTCACTTCTTCAGGAAGACCAAGTAGGCGTTTGAACTGGTAAGTTGGAAGACTTCAGCCACTGACTTTGTTGTGATTATTTGGTCGTCACTGGTTGTTGACACGGATAGTGTATAGTGACCACTATGGAGGGTGCCCTTGTGGTGCACAATAACATTCACCTCATACATTATCCTAGCCACTTCTACTGACGCTTGTATTCCATCCTTGGTTGTTATTTTCTTACCTGAATTAGATACGCACAGCAGTTGTATAATGAGGATGACAGGTAGGATTATTGGTTGAAACGATGTTGTAATATTCCCACCGCTCGAAAGCTGGGACATATTCGGTTGCTGATGACCTGGTAGGATGTTGCAGCCAAAATTCATTCCTGGAGATCATCAATACTGATAGCTACCTGGATAACATGAATGTGCATCACAACAGTGGTACTGGCGTAATGTTGGCACTGTGAACAGCAGGTTTCCTCCAGGTTTTTGACCATGCAATACATCCCTTACTAGTGTGTAGACGGTGTCATCTGGTTTCCTCCACAGGCCGATGAACACTTGGGCTACTTCCATTCCATCCTGCTGTCTCTCAGTTATCAAACCGGACGCACCCTTCTAATCTGCTGGAGAACTCTCAATGACTGTATAAGGCCAGTGCCTTCGTTCATAAACTTGACCAATGACTGCCATGCCAGGTTGCCGGTGTGGGGCAGTTCCTTCACCAAGAGACACTATAGAAGAGTATTCAGAAAGCATATGTTTCCGAGATTTATTATTCCCCTTAAAGTGGCCGCCCAGACAATTGTTGGGGAATGCTGATACCCATGAACTGAACTTTTAGCAACAGCTTCATCGCCTCCCCTCACCCTAACCATAACCTCGTCCACTGTAGAGCGTGCTGAATTGGACGATGGTCATTCAACACGTTACCATCAAGAAGAAGTCCTTGTTGTGCCTGCCAAGCCAAAGGGTGTATGAGGCTCTTCGTGCGACCTGGTCCACCTAACTTACTGCCACACTGGACTTCCTCCGAGTCAATCCCAGGTATTGGAAAAGGTAGACAGTCTATCCAATGTTACTCCCCTTGAGCCAAGCTCTATGGGCAGGTACTTCATGGTCAGGTACTCTGCTATCACACACATCTCCCTGTTTTCAGACCAGATGACAATGTCCCTGGGAGCAGAAATGATTGCAGTGTAGCATGGGAATTTGTACTGGTTGTGATCTTTATGCCACATCATCTTCCTTTCTGATGTTGTGGGCCATCTCTCCCATAGTTCAATGGTACATGTTGGCATTTGGTACTTTTTTCCTTCTGCTGTCCGGAACTGTCCCACAATGGGCTGCACTTGTGTTAGTTTAAGGCATGGATGGATGTGGTGGACTATTTTCCAGAGTTCCATATCATGTCGCCAGTTGTATCGACCAGACATAAGAGACGTGCAACAGCTATTCAGGATGTGAGCGAGCGTGCGGCGGTTGTAATTGCATGACGTGCATGTTCCCAGCCTCGTTTTCTTCAACATCAACAGATCGGCCGATGTTGGTAGAGTATCTGACAGCGAGTTGAGATAAAAAGCCAGGAGCTTGTCAGAGAGCCCATAGATGAACCATTATCCAAGAACATGCCTGCATCCCAAATTAAGGCAATGCCCTGTTTGGTCATGCTGTAAACATGTACCAGTACATGTACTCTGACTTCTTGACCATTTTACTGAGCTCCTGACGATTTTCTATTGTGTACTAGTTGGTGATGAGCTTCTTTCCGTGAAGGCCGAGACCTGCTCTTCCAACCTGTCCCAACAGATCTAATTGAGGACAAGGTGCCGTTCATTCTCCTCTATCTCCTTTACATCCTGGTAGCAATGTGTCCAAATATGAGTTTTGTCTTGCTATCGATTGAGTAGTTTAGGTAGTGGTATTTCACAAGTTGTGTACACTTAACTTTGGTGGTCAGAGGTGTTAGGCCTATTCCACCTTTATCCTAAATAACATAGCAGTATGACCTGCACAGCGGGTCAGTCCTGCCCATTTCTTAAGAAATTATGTAGCCAGTGCTGACAGTGTTTTAACAAAGGTCAATGGAAAGCAATACACCATGAATTCTCACGAGATTTGGCCAAGATTATGTGTTCATATATCCATAATTTACCTACTAATGATCTTTAATCTTCCTGCTATTGATTCCAATCATGCCATGGTGGTACAGTCTTTTTATTTGTAGTCATATGAACGCCTTGTGCAAAAAAAGGACAACAGGGAGTAGCATTGAAATAGTCCTTGTTCATATGGCACTGGCAGTAAAGCCCAATCCTCTAGCATCACAGAAACAGACAGATTATCAGTGCCTTTGCTGGGAGGAGCTGGATGGAAGGAAATTTGGGGATGGCAGATAGCCAGAACAGCGTTTCTCGTCAAAGCCACCTTTGCTGCAATGTCGACGCCTGCAAATCTTGTACGATGGAAGTTGGGCGATAGCGACAAGTGTAGATGCGGTAACAAGGGGACGTTGAGACACATATCATCCAACTGCAGCCTTGGATTGGATCGATATACGTGGCGGCATAACCGGATCCTCCATGTTGTTGTGAAGTCTCTCATGTCTAAAATCAACCAGTTCAACAGAGGAGACCTGCCTCAAGTGGAGAAAATAACAAAATTGACATTTTGCGAAGCAGGAAGTGCAGGGGATAGAAGTAGCCACCATCTAGCATGAACTAAGGACAAAAGTTGGGAAGGCATATGGAATGTAGCTGCTGACATCGGTGAAACATTGGTGTTCCCCTTGATAGTGGCAGCTCAGAGGCCAGATGTTGTAGTGTGGGATGAAAAGAAGAAGCGATCTTATTGGAGTTGACTGTTCCGTGGGAAGATAGCTTTTCCAGCGCAGAGGAACGAAAGGAACTTACGTACAGAGAGCTGATGGAAGAATGCAAAGAGCAAGGGTGGAGGGTTGAATATTACCATCTGGCAGTTGCAGTGAGAGAGTTTGTTGAAAGGAAGCTCGTTAACCTTTTCAGGCGTAGATTCTGCTACACAGCGAAAGAGATCAGGAAGCTAATTGATAAACTGCGAGAAATAGCTGAAAAGACATCGTTTTGGGTGTGGTTGAAAAGAGATGACCCGTGCTGGCAGTAAAGAGAGGCTTACAGCAGCAGATGCAAGCCTAAATAATCAACTTGTAGAGGACAGAGCAGTGCGGAGAGTGAGACTTGCAGGCTACAAAATTCCATCACATAGTTCCCACAAAACTCACGTATAACCACCTCCAACTAATTTGGAGTTGCCCCACCACTTCATTACAACAGTAGAGGATTAGGGGCCGAAACTGCAAAGTGGTTTCCTCCTGATGATTGTTTGAGTTTTGATCCAGTAGTGGAGCTGGGAACTATGGTGCATCGACCAGTGGTGTAACTAATCCCATAATCCACAAAAAACATATCCCTGATGTTTTCTGGTAAATGGCACCATTTGGCATGATACGTCTGGCAACAAACTGGACCAAGATGTGACAGTCATAGGTATTTGCCAGGTCCAGCCAGCACACCACAACACTTTACTTTCTTCTCCTGGAGTCCAGTAGTATCTCATTCAGTGCCTGAGTGTAATCAATGTAGCCAGTCATGCCTGGCATAAACCCCTTCTGAATGGAAGGCTTAAAGCTGCAAGTTTTTGTCATGTACTCTGTTAGGTGTGAGGTTATAACTTGAAAAAAAACCAGCTTGACGGGCTGAATTCAGCTGATTCATTTGCATCTAGTACTTTTGCCAGGAGGATTACCTTTCCCCTTTGACAAAGATTCAGCGCAGGACCATGGCAATCCCTTAAAAATGAGGTATCGTATGCCATTAGATCCTGGTGCTGACTTGTTTCTTGTCTTTAAAGTTCATGTTGCCGCAATTCTCAATATGCCTGCCCCTACTAATATGCCTCAACTACTTTCCTTTTAGAGAATGGCAATTGTACCATGCCATTGAGATAATTTTGCCTTTATTGCAGAACCACTATTTGCTCTAACTCTATAAATGAGACTTTTGTTTGGTCATCAGCAGCTTCTGTTGCATGTTATAACTTAGAAGAACCTATTGTAAACTCCTTACCCTTAAGTTATTACGATGCTGATCCGAATGTTACAACATTTTAATATGTGATGCAAGTGCTGTTGGTATTTCTGGTGTCCTTGCCAAAGTTGTTGACCTGACTGAACGTCCAACTTCGTTTGTAAGCCGCTGTTTAATAGACACAGAATCACGTTATTCTGTTGGTGAAGGGAAAGCTGTATCCTGTTTATGGTCTATTGAGAAATTTCACACATTACTGTGTCTGCTTGTTGCTTTATCCATTTTTAGTTCTCTTCTCCTTGCCCATGTGGCTTGAGGATTATCATTTATCTCCCAACTTTCAAACCATCAGTGTCCTCTTGATCTGTCTACCATACAGCGTACGTCTTAGTCAAGGGGCTACCTTGGTTCCCCCTTTTTCATTTGATTGGATCTGAGATACCATCCTATGCAAATGTCTCCAAGGCCATTATGCACGCCTTTAAACACTTAATTGCCAAGTATCCACAAGCTTTTCACCCTCCCAATTCCCCTCTACTCACTGTGTATGGCTTTTATCACAACATTGAAACTGGGGATGCTCCCTTCCCCTGTTTACAAACTTCCTTAATGTAAAAGTCCTACTAAACTTCAAACTATAAAGCAAGAACTAGAGCCCATGCTTTGACTTCAAGTCCAACTGGAGTGCCCCTTGTATTTTAATACAGAAACTCCCTGAAAAGGCAAGCCAACTGTGAGTTCCTCCTCACCTACTGCTTCAGTACCAATTTCAGAGCTAGCACATGTTGCATACAAATTTGGCATTTACTTGAACACATTACCAAGTTTGCAGTTTCCCCGCAAACCTCTAAACTTACGTGTGAATCCTATCCACCAGCTCAAGAAATTCTTGCCCGACATGGTAGACTCAAGGATCTAGTTCTTACCTCCAACTCAGTGGTGGTATGCATGGTGCTACTCACATACTCTCTGTAGATGCTGAACTCTTTCATCAGGTTGCTTCTTAAGTTAACCTTTCCTACTAATGATCTTTAATCTTCCTGCTATTGATTCCAATCATGCCATGGTGGTACAGTCTTTTTATTTGTAGTCATATGAACGCCTTGTGCAAAAAAAGGACAACAGGGAGTAGCATTGAAATAGTCCTTGTTCATATGGCACTGGCAGTAAAGCCCAATCCTCTAGCATCACAGAAACAGACAGATTATCAGTGCCTTTGCTGGGAGGAGCTGGATGGAAGGAAATTTGGGGATGGCAGATAGCCAGAACAGCGTTTCTCGTCAAAGCCAATATTTGTAGCCATATGAACGCCTTGTACAAAAAATATTCTTTTTGCTGTTCCAATTTTTTTAAGTAGAAGGGGTAGGCTTTAACAAGAGTAACCTCATTTTGGTTGTAAGCCTCTTTATCATGTAACATGTGATTTATAATTGTGTAGATAACCTGTGATTCACATCATTGCAGACATTCTTGGTATGTATTTTGGATTATAGAGCACAAATCAAGAGGATTTTATTTCTTGACTAAAAAAGTGCTTTAGAAGATGACGAGACTGCTCGTCTACAACTTTGACATCCAATATAAGCCAGGCAATGCCATGAGCCGGGGTATAGTGGATAAGACGACAATCTTGCCCGAGGTTGCAAATTTGATTTTGGATCGCCACAAGCAAAATACAGTTTGTGAGAGAAAGTAACGGGAGACCACCCTCATAAAGAGCTCACTTCCGAGTAAATTCCCTAACCCCAGGGCCGGCGAAACAGGGTGGCCGGGAGGCCATGGACCCCACTTTTTTGGCTAGCTATAGCATATGATATTTATTCTTCAGATCATTACACACATTCCTACATGGTTTTATATAAGAGAATAAGCAGTGCCCAACTGGACTCAGTGTAATTTTCAAGCCGCTTTGACGCAGCGTGCATCAAAATTGCATTTTTAATCCCTGGAGATGAAAACCCGTGCAGCAAAGTCTTTGATAGGACAAAAGATTAAGGGAGCCTATTGTTGTAATGTTAACTGCTCGCATTTGCCACATCCATACAACAAATCTGAAATCACCGTGGTTTCGTGAGTTAATGCTGGGAGTTTAGGAGATGCCAGAAATATTGTTAACTTGAGTATGTCGAAGTCTGCTAATGTAAACAATGAAAGTAATGACACTTCAACACAGCAAACACTTCTAATACTGGTTTGAACTTGGTAGCTCTTAAACTCAATATCTCATAATACAACTCACTACACCAACGCCCTAACGTTGACTAGTTGACAAGTCCAGGGTTTGATTAAATAACCCTAATAAAAATGTCGCCATGGCAACCAACAACAGTCTCTACATATCAATGTATTGGTTCCCTGTGTATTTGCAACATCAGCTCCCTGTGACATGAAAAAGATACAAGCCAAAGTAAGTTACTATTTACACTTTTTACAACATCTGCGTCCATACATGATTTTTTTAACAAGAGTAAGCAACAACCCAAGAACGTCTCTCCTGCTGAATCAATGAATCTGATCCAGTTTTGGCCTCGACTATGGCTGGACCATCACTGTCTTTGAGCTCCACCCCAGATGAGAGCATGCTTGGAACTGCTGTCCTTACTTCTTTATCGTGCACATGCTCTGGAAAGCTCAATAAATCAGGATACAGAGTTTCATCTTCCAAACGTGCTACAATCTGATCAACATGTCGATGATATACACGACCATCTGAAGTGAGCACTCGGTAATTGAGGTTCCCTTTTGCTGCCACTATAACTCCAGTCATCCATGTATCCCCTAGTCCATAATTTCTTACATGAACAGGCTGATCAGGTATAGAAGAGCGGTGTTCAAGTAAAGAGTTCATTGCAAACTACGTCTTGCAAATCGTTGATACCATATCTGGACAAAGAAGGGACAAAGCAGACCTTAACTTATGCCCCAGTAATAGTTCAGCAGGAGAAAC